>JAFIDM010001028.1:3691410-3738357 GCA_023159025.1 Thereuonema tuberculata
ATCTTAAGTGTCTTATACTAAAAGAATGTTTTCCTTTGTGAGTCTACAAAAGTTTAGAATTTCAGGATGACAATGCAGTTATTGACTTTATTGAACTAATACATTTCCTGTTGTGAACTTTGATTAACTGATCCAATTCAGTAACGATATAGTATCCGATACGTGAGGGTCTTAAACGTATCTCAAATGATTACAATCCATACGTGAAAAACCATTTTCGAACCACAGATAATATATGTGATTGCTTAATTAATTACTAAGTGAACTTTAAATTAGATTGACCAGAACTCACTTTAATAAGTTGAATTTTTAGAATGAACTATTATCTATGTTTATACTCGTTCACCTTTATCCAGAATTATAAGTATATGTTCTACTCTGCATAATAAATTATGTTTACTTTGAACTTATTATTGTTGTTTTTCTCAAATAATAACAAAAATAACTAAACTACCTAAAATTTAAAAAATATATATATTTATCTGACTTGTTATATTTTAAAATGTTCTGCTGTACCTGGGCTGTTTAGATTCTTCATTTAAATCTTGAAATTCTCCTTGATACTGAAAGCACTTCCAGAAAAAATGATGTACGTAAATGACATCCAAAATAGTGGTTACAATTCTGGAAAAACAAAGGAAAAAAACTGAGAGACTTATTGCCGGGTATATTAATTATTAAATTAAAATCATATCAATCTAATTATTCAATAATCTGTGTAATTATATCAATAACTTAGCAATACTTTTATCATTTTTTTTCTCTTTAGAAATTATCAATTTAGGCCTAATTCTATTTTCCCATTCCCCTTATTGTAGAATCAAATAATCCCTGTATTTCCTTATTGTTTGGGAAGTTGGAAACCACGATTTTTGACTTTTTGAGTTACAATAGACTGATATTTGAAAGACTCTGCCTGAGAAATAGGTAAATCTTTTTCACTGAAACGCAACCAACAAATCCAGTTCAGTGCTACAGTAAAAATAGCACTCGCATTTATTGGATTGACAATCCAAAGGAAATAGTACAAAATTACGATCCCAAACTCTCTCAGATTGAATAAGATACAACAGTTGCATTATGTATAGCTAACAGAATTACAACAACAATATGATAGTATGATCACAAAACAAATCTTTAATAATGCATTCATTGTATGCTGATCCATAAAGCCTGCAAAAAGAAATCAATTCTGCATTATTTGATTCAAACTGATGGAAAATGTCATTCAAAAAATAAAAAAAAAGGTATTCTTTTTCTTGAAGTAAAACAAAACAAGAAGAAAAGAAAAAGGAATAATTGAAGAAGTTTCAATGTGTGTCTGAAATTCTGGAGTTTAAATAAGCCACCGCACATACCAGGTCTACCGGCTTAAATCCTCTGTTTGCTCATAGATGGCATAAGTGGTCGTATAAAACGACTATCGAACCGCCATATTGTTAGTTTCATGCGTTTGACATCTGGCAACAATAAGCAGTGCACAACAACAGCAATTACAAAGAGGAAATTAATTTTTTCCTGTGTTAATCATGTCGAGTTTTGTGCCAAAAACGGAGCATATGCGGGGAATTCTGCTTCAATCTCAAGAAATCGGCGGTCGAATCGCACCGAATGCTTGTGAAGGCCTATGGCAACCGTGCTCTATCGGAAACACTGTGCAAAGACTTGTTTCGTCGGTTCAAAGATGGCAATTTCGATGTTACCGACAAGGAGCGTGAAAATCGGCCTAAAAAATTTGAGGAAGTGAACTGCAAGCGCTATTGGACGAGGACGACACGCAATCGCAAAAAATGCTTGCCAAGCAATTGGGTGTTGCTCAACAAACCATTTCCGATCGCCTACGTGCCATAGGCAAGGTCTAAAAGATCGGAAAATGGGTCCCACACGAATTGACCGATCGGCAGATGGAGCGACGTCAAAACACATGTGAAATTTTGCTTGCCAGACAAAAAAGAAAGTCCTTTCTGCATTGGATTGTTACTGGAACTGAAAAGTGGATCTATTTCAAGAATCCTAAACGCAAAAAATCGTGGGTTGACCCTGGCCAACCATCAACATCATCCGCAAGGCCGAATCGCTTCGGACGAAAGACGATGGTGTGCGTTTGGTGGGATCAGGAGGGTGTCGTCTACTATGAGTTGCTGAAACCAGGGGAAACTGTCAATGCTCATCGCTACCACCAACAACTGATCAAATTGAACTGTGCTCTTCGAGAAAAAAGGCCGGAATATCAGTAAAGACATGACAAGCTGATTTTTCTGCATGACAATCACGTCAACAATATATTGTACATGAATCTATAGCAACTCCATACAGGTTTCATTTCTTCCTATGAGGCAAGAAGTGACCTCAGGATGGAACTCCTGTTTTTCCTCACCTCAACAAGATATAAGCATTGCAATAAGGTATTACTTATGTCTGTTTGTCTTGGGCTGTAGAGATGGTGTTTCATTTTGAGTCACTTCTACTGAGACAAAACAGATCCTATTTCTCCCCACCTCCACAAGTCATTCCAATAAGTGATGACAGATGTCTGTCTTAACTTTCAGTTTGGACTTTAGAGGGTGGCAACAGACAGACGGAACCTTCTTAAGAGGCTCCTCCATTTACACTTTAAGTACAGGGTCACTAGAAATCACACAAATGAAGATGCTATAACATAAGTCAATTTCACAGGAAGATACAGAAATAACATTTTACATAAAACATGTAAAGGATGATTATTATTATTATTTTTTATCGTAATGAAAAACTCATTAGTTCCTATACATCAAGAAAGAATCATTAAATTATAAAAATAATATAATCAAAGTTTTATATTTTTTTAAGAAGTTTAAAGAAACGGTCAAGTCTGGGAAAAATAATTTTAGACCAATTCAGAGATACAGACTATATTATTTAGGCACGTCCATTAATATTCATCCATGTATCTTACTAATATTCATCCATGGAATGTTCTTACTGAAGAAAACAATAAAATCTGGTACTGATTATTAAATAAATATTGTATAATACAGAAAAATTATACAACTTTTGGTTTTTATTAGCTAATGAAAACTTTCACTTTCAGGATTAAATAATCATCAAATTAGAAAACAAAAAATTAAATAAAATATGAGTTTTTTAAGAGATAAAATTTGACCATATTATTATAGAGCTTTAGCTGATTATCAGTTTACTCTCATTTTAATGATGGAGGAATAAATGGTTTCTAGTCAAATCTCTCTTTGAAATATATGGAAATATATGTAGTGAATAGAATTAAACAATACATTACCTGTAATATGATTGCTAAAGATCACTCACATTTTTTTTTTCTTTCAATTTGGAAATGAGCAGTTGCTCATCCATCACAGTTGGATTTCCAAATTATCTACAATACACAGGGCTGACGAGAGGGGGGGATGATGTGATAAAATTCCCCGGGCCCAAGATTCATAGGGGTCCTGACATCATCCTACAATTTGTTTTTTTATGCTCTAATTTCAAATAATTTATTTATTTGGGGCCCATGTAAATTTTTTCCTCAGGCCCGGCAACATCTCTTGATGCCCCCTAAGAATACATACAGCAAATTTGAAAAATCAAATCACTTCTTGGCATTTTAAAAATACAAGGATTTGCCATTGCATTTTATTTCCAGAAATATGCACAGCCCAATAACCACTAATGGATAAGTAAATATAATAATAACAGATTAACTAAATGAATCTAGTTCCATACTCAGGATTTGGTTCACCCAGTGGACCCAAAGGAGGACAAGGATCACCCAGCAGAGCCCTGAGGGTAAGAGCAACACCTTCTGATAATGACTGCAAACAGTAGCCTCCCTGAAAAGAAAGAAAAAGGTAGGGATAGTGATTAGTAAACCAATCACAGTGCTTCGCAACGGCTTCTGAGTCACCTTTACTAGAATATACTATGCCAGGGTGGTCTAGAAAATGCACGCGCGAGTCTCTTTGCGACCCCATGCTATCTTACCCACCCCTGTTTATATGGAATAATCGTCATTCTTAACTCAAACCTTGTTAATACACTTAATTCCTAATAATGATTTAAAAAAAAAAAAAACTTGAGTTGAGAAACTGTGAAAAGATTTAAAATGGGGAGAAAAAATGAAGAATAAGAATTACCCTTGAGAGGATCGAACCCATGGCCTTTGTGTTATTAGTTCGACGCTCTAACCAACTGAGCAAACAGGCAACCTACAACATTCAAGAAATCCTAAAACAGTCACTTCTTAAGTATCTACTTTAAAAAATGTGATACTAATTTTAGAGAAAATAAAGTAGTTATCAAAATCCCAATTCTAAAGGATTACGTAACCAATATCTCATAATGTCATAAGTTGAGAAACTGTGAAAAGATTTAAAATGGGGAGAAAAAATTGAAGAATAAGAATGGCCCATGAGAGGATCGAACCCACGACCTTCCCGTTATTAGCACGACACTCTAACCAACTGAGCTAACAGAAGCCGTTGCAAAGCATTGTGGAATGTGTCCACAGACAGACAGACAAACTGGGGATATAAGGCGTCTTTCAGAAGCCTAAAATAGAAACATTTATATGCAGTTAGATCACAAACCACAAAAAAATAGTATAAAGTTTTTCAATTGCACAATCAAGTCTCATGGATAATGAATCTAAATAATAAATTAGATAAAACTAAATATGATAATTTTGCAAGTTCATCAACAGAAAACTTATCTAATTCTCATCTAATACAAGAAAATTATAAGTTGGTAGGCCTACTTTCAAACAGTGTATTTCAATTGTCGTTTTTTGTTTTTTTTTAGCTATGGTAAAATTTTAACTTAAAGAGGGAGATGGTGGTTGAATATTTAAATATATCATTAAATTTTAATCTCATAAGATAATTTCATGTTGTTTTATCATGATAACAGCACTTACAGAAAATTGTAATGGTGGGGTGTGGCACAAAGCCCTTAACTTAGGACCCCAATTTTCACCAAAATCAAAAGGGGTTGTCGAAGTAGTTTTTGGACTAATGACTACTGGTTCCTAGATTCTTACTTATGAATGCAATAAATGCAGAATGACTACATTTAAGTCATTTACAAGTTTCATTCTAATCTAGATTCATCATTAATCAAGTTTATTAATATTATTAAACTTCTTTATTCCACAAATTCTTCATTACTCCAAAATATTGTAAGTAATGAAGAATTTGTGGAATAAAGAAGTTTCATTCCACTGATAAAAACAAATCAATTATGTAAAATATGATTAGCAGATTCAACGACAGTTGCCACTAAAATTATGATGAAAAATCCATTGTGACATATAAGGGGCGTTCAAAAAGAAACGAGCCGGAGTGTGTAATGGGCAAACCGGTGACAGAAGGATAATATCGTTGCATGTGTAACCAAGATTGGTTCGGACACGAGTGAGTGCGGAAGTTCACAGCCCGCCGCTAGAGGGTCACAGGTGCAAGTCATGTGACTAAAAGCTAGCAAAAGCATGCGTCAATCGTCCAATGAGGTCATTCACGTTATAAGCAGTGAAACAGTGCAATGGAGGCGTCTAAAGAAGAGCAAAGAGGTGTTGTTCGTTTTCTGACAGCAGAAGGAGTAGGGGGAACGGACATTCATCGAAGAATGTCACAAGTGTACGGTGAACACTGCATGTCCCTTCACTGCATAGGCTTCACTGCATGTCCCTTCACTGCATAGGCTTCACTGCATGTCGGACGACGACATTGTGAACTGGTTTTTTTGAAATTCACAACGCAGCCCCGGGAATTTTACGAGACAGCCATTCAGCGCCTTGTATCGCAGTGGGACAAGTGCCTCAACAGCCAGGGCCAATACTTCTGACATACCTGTACTGGTTTCTGTTCCTCGGCTTCCGGCTCATTTCTTTTTGAACGCCCCTCATAGAATGACAAAAACAGAAGCTATCAATACACCTATAGGCAGTAAAAGATTCTATTTCATGTTAAAATAAAAAAAAAATACTTCTCATGGATTAGGTCAACTGATAATCATGTCCAAAGAAAAAAAAGCAAAACACGACTTGTGCCGACAACTATGTCTTCAAATTGAGCTCTAATATATAAATTTTATATATTTATGGGATATTATTTAAGAACTATTATAAAATTTGCGAAAAAAAAAAAGTGTTGATGGGAATGTCTAAAATATGTTTTTATTATTATCAGATAACTTTTGTATCTACAAAACAAAACAGATAGGATGACCAACGATCCCAGCAGCTGACCATTGGGTATCAGAGAAAAGAAAAGGAAAAAAAGGATGACTAAGACAAAGATGGATTGGTGAAGTAAAGAAGAAAGCTCAAGACAAAAAGGCGTGAAGGAAAATTGGGGAGCTTTTCATCTAGCAGTAAACAAAGACAAACTGAAGAAGATGACAACCTACAAAACATAGACATTTAATTTTGTAGAGAATATTTTGCTCTACAAATTCAAATTTAACTCAAATTAAAAATTAACCATTTATAAGTACAAAAAAAATCAGGAAATTTTTTTCACTAGGAATCTGCAATGACAGTTGTTACAACCTCAAACCCAAGCGTAATGAAACCCCAACATTCTTCTACTACCAAAACTTGAACGGGAACTAAAACAAATCTTTAAAAGCACAAATATTCAAGTAATCTTCAAACTCACAAATAAATTAAATTTCCATCATACAACTATTCCAAACTCTATTGATAAACGGCAACAGATGGGAGTGGTTTACAAATTCGAATTTAAACAATTTAATGTCGTTACGTAGACCAAACGAAGAACTCTTAAAGAACAGCTATGCGAACACACACGAAGCTAAAAATATTGATGGTCTCCAATCGACTGTCACCAACCATCTATGGAGCTCAAATCATATCCTAGCTCTGAACAACACTATGATATTAAAGGAAGAAAAGAATGAATTCCTAAGATTGTGTTATGAATTGTATTTTATAATTAAATGCGATTCCTATAACCAACCCCTTCCAATACCTAAAATCAAAAAATATTTTATCCCAAATTATCATCCCAGAACTGCATCTTACGAAGACAACTAATTCCAAAGGACTAAAATAAGTTCCTTCCGCTCTGCCGTTTCCCTCCCTCCCTCTATTATTATTACTAGATTAGTATTATTATCATTATCCTTCAATTGGTAGATCATCTAACTCTATATTTGTCTCTACTTATTATCATCTTTGTTGTTTTATTATTGTCATCATTATTATCATTAACATTATCCATTCCTTATTATTTTCACTTGGTTATAAATTGTTTTTAAAAATTTGTTCACTAACTTCCCTCTTATCCTGTTAGCATTCCCAGCTTTCAACCTTTTCCCCTTTTATTATATCTCATTACACAACCCTAATGCCTTACGCTTACTCATCCCCCTTCTCCCCCACTAAAGTTGGAACTTCTAAATGCAGGTCACTCTCAATTTCCCTCCAAAACATTTCTCCTCCCCCAATATAGCCTTAAGTCTAACTTTAATCCTAAATCTTCTCACCCAATGAAGTAAATGAAAATCTCCCTCCCAAATTTGTAATGATCCCTCTACTTACTCTTGATTCTTTCAAAATGACTTATATTTACAAGTAGATGTAAATTTTAACTAGTCTAATGAAGAACAGTCATATTATTAATATACAGTGTGACCAGAAAGTCCCGTACCCCTTAATTAGTAGTCATATTTGAAGAAAATATTTACATATTAAGTGTCCAATGCACCTGTGCGTTCGCCATAATGCTGTACACACAAGTTCATATGCCGCCACATCCTACTTGATATTTTTTGGAGCATGTCCGGTGTGATGGTTTCAAATGCGTATTCAAATGCATTGCACAATTCTTCAATTTGTAGAATAATGACGTTCAGACACGTAGGCCTTGATGATTTCCCACAATGAGTTGTCGGGCGTCGTGAGGACTTCGTGGTGGCCATTTCAATGGAGCTGGCGATGCTCGAGTACCACGACCAATGCAGCATCCTGGGAAATGTTCATGAAGAAACCTACACACAATAAGAACGAAGTGAGCAGGTGCCCAGTTCTGATGTAGCCATATGCGTTCAATGATACCTGCATCTTTAAGCTGTTGGATTAACCATGTTGGTAGCATTTGTATGCCACCTGAATTCTAGTGTCAACAATTGAAATAACATTCAATACTAAATATTTACATTTATTACTATATAATAGGGAGAGCGGGAACTTCTCGGCCACAGTGTATATTATTGTTAATATTACAAAAGTGTGGTACCTTGTTTTATAATATCAAAGGAATTATTTCCATTTAAAATTCTAATTTTCCTAGTTGGTTAACTTTTTATTCTGGATCATTCATTCTTTCACTTAGTTAAAACACTTATTTACAACAGATTCAATTACAAATTTGGTTTAATTAAAATACTTAATTTCAGTAAACAACTTTAACAACATTTTTTTTTTTTTTCCCTTCAAACAATTTAAAATTTAACTCTGAGGAAAGAATAATTTTTCACAGTACAAAGAAGACTGAGTGGAAGATTTAAAAAACACGTTTGAACTGGCAGTAGATGAGACCTCGATATTCACACAAAGCACAGATACAATAGCAGAAGATGTCTCAAAAATATCAAAACAAATTTCTTCAAATTATTTGCAATTATATAAGCAAATCTAAGCAATGGCAATTGCAAAAAAGATTTTAAATCAAAACACAAAATGATAAAATCAAAAAAAGATACCATATTAATACTGAATACCTTGCATTTTTATTCAGAATCTCTCCTATGCAACTGAACTGATTCTAGTTAATACTAACAGTCACTGATGTCTGTACAGAGTGCGTTCTATAACAAAATATCTGCCATAAATAGATCTCTTTATTTTTCCATTTTTACAATAAATTATGCAAATAAGGAGTATTCAAGATAACAGAAAGTGGAATGAGGCTGACTGTCCTTCAGAAATCAAACTAAAACACAATGAAGAACTATCTAGATACATTATGAGAAGTCTATAGGTAGATTTGTCAAAATTTCTATACCACTTAATACAATCAGATAAAATACACAATATTCGTATGTACTTTCCTACCGAATATGAAATGGAGGCGGGATTTAAAATTTCTTAATGTGAATATGTAGTCTATATTACAATGATACATGGTTCAATTCATTAAGGGATAAAATGATATTGATGAAGAAATTGTATTTTATTTCATTTAAAATTTGAAAGACCAGTATATTGGTTGATTTCAGCCACTGTTTTTATTTGGTTGGCTCATTTTTGTATTTTAGGGATGAAGAGATGAATAAAGGAATAAAAAAAAAAATACTCTAGAAAGGTACCGGTATTATAGATAATAAAAAATTTTGGGAACCCCTGGGACTAGAATGCTGAACAAAAATTAGGCAAAATTAAACCAACTAAAATTAAAAATTTTAGTCTTATCAAAAATTTGATAAAAGGAATTAAAAATTAATTTTAATTTTACACTCTTACAAAAAAAATTGAAGTATCATGAAAAGCATCCAATTTAAATGAAATTCCATCTGTAACTACATTAGATATACAAAGGATTAAAGTCAAGAAATGTCAACCCCACCAAGGCTCAATAGAAGTGCCGCTCTTGTGGTCCATATAGGAGACCTAAGAATATTACTAGACACATTCTGCTTCATAGAATTATTGTTTTTGCACCAGTTTTACCATTACTAAAGCCTCAATGACTTGCTCAACAACTCAACACAAGCAATTGCAGAACTTCGAGAAAGTCTGCATCATGGAACTATTAGAAGCCAGTTGGACTTGCAAATGAAGTGCCGTTAGGATTATAATGCTTCTATGAGTGGAAAGGATGGAATTGACGGTTGCGCTAGGGCACTCGTCTACTTTGCCAAGATTCTGGTGGGCTCAGCAGTATCACAGCTAAAGACAATTGGTTTATTATGAGGCAAGCCCTAACTGCTCCAGTAGCTTCACTCCACCATCTAGACATGCGGCAGTCTGTATACAACAACCAGTATGCACCAGCACTATTGCTAGACGAATTGCAGAAGCTGGGCTGCATTCTCATACTCCCTCATGAAGAGTGCCTTTAACAACCCAGCACCAGAAGCTCCATCTAAAGTGTCATGCTCGAGAGACAGAGCATCCTCAATAATTTCTTATTTTGTTTCGAGTCCTGATTCTGCTTTGCATCAGATGAACATTGCATAAGAATCATGACTGGACAGCATCAAATCCTGCCAATATTATCGAGTGGTCCGCAGCCATCACATCTGATGTAATCATGTAGGGAGCCATTTCTTAAAATAACAGATCATCTCTCATAGTGATTTGAGGAACTTCAATACACGGCGTTATGTGGAAGTGATCCTGTAACCCATTGTTTTCCCTTTCATGTTATGTCTGCGAGGAGCAATTTTCCAACAGGATAATTCACGTCCACACACTGAGCCCATTTCCCTGTCATGCTTTCAAGCAATTTAAATCCTTCCTTGGATAGGCAAATCCCTAGATTTATCTACCATCAAGGATGTCTGATTCGTAGTCGGAAGCTAATTGCATCCATCATCAAACATATGTCATTTGGAGCAGCAGTTGCAGCAAGTATGACATGATCAGCAAGCTTTACGTGATCTGCCACAAGACAACATTAGAACTTTGTTCATTCCAGGCCATGCCTTCCATCAGCATGTATAGACTCAACACAGTACAAATAACTTACAACGATGGTGCTATTATTCAATAAAAATTTCTTTTTAATCGTGAAATCTGAATCAATTCCAATTCTCTTCAACCAAATGACATTTAAAAAGCTTTATTTCAAATTGGGAAATTCCTTCATGGTGTTTTGATTTTTTTTTTGTCATAGAGTGTATAACTGGTTATCAAGCAGAATAGAAGTTAGTGATGGTTAAGATCAATTCATTACATTTTTTTAAATAGATAATTCCCTAATCAATGTAAATTCAATATGAAAATTTTTGGTACAAATCGACTAATAGTACAGTGAGATTAAGATTTATGAGTACAGTCATTAGTCAAACTTACCTCCAGAATTACACAAACTTTTCCTTCTGCTAAACCCATTAGCGATGTAAGTAAATGAGCGTAACAGGCAGGAGTCACCTCCATACAGCCCTGATGAGCAAAAGAAATAGAAATTGAATTAATTGATTCAATAAATGGTTCTAATGTTTATTATCATTACTAGTTTTGTATAGCTAAGCAATACATTTAATTTATAAGCTCAACTTTTCTTATTTCTGCTTTTGAATAAGGAGATAACTCTTATACTTTGTAATTAATAATTTATTGTATTCCTCTGAATGATACTATCTGTCCAATTACCACAATCATTTGATACAAATAACAATTAAATCTACTGTCAGGTAAAAGATGGTTGGATCAAGAAGTGCCCAAAAAATCAGTCACTTTTTTTGTTATGACTGAACAGCCTCAGAGCCCCCCATTTTAGATATAAAAAACAACAACTTGTTTTGTAGTTTGCATTAATTTTTTATTGTACAAGGAGTATTTGGAAAGTAAGTACTGTTTGCAAATACTTTTCCTGCAGCACTACGGTCGTGATTTCACACATGAATGCTTACTTCCCTCATACAGCCAGAGATGCTATTATAAGCACAACCAATTGTGTTTATGTTCTGTTCTATTCATGTAGTATGTTTAAGAGGATAGAGCAGCCAGCCAACTGTGAAATGCAGTCTTTCTGAATACAAGAAACGTTAAACCAGCTGACAATTATCACCAGATTTGTGAGACCTAAGGTCAAAATGCTATGAGTAATAGAATGGTAAGAAATGAGTCAGGCTGTTCAACAAAGGCTGGGAGAACATGCATGACAAGTGGCCGACTATCTGCGGTCAATGATGATTTGGTGAAAGGGGGGGGGGTGATGCAGAACTTTGTGAGGACAGATGTTGCACAATTTCATCACTTTCAGGCATTTTCCACAAATTTCAAGAACTGTTCTCTATAATATTGTGGCAGATGGTTGGAAATTTAGGAAACTGTGCTCAAACAAAAGGGGGCTGCCAGTGCATTGGCCTTTTTCAATGATATAGCAAGCAAGGTGATGAATTTTTAAGCCATATCATCACAGAAGACAAGACATGGGTATCCCATGATATTCTGGAATCGAAGCAGCAGTCCTTGAAGTGGAGGCAAACCTCATTGACAGAAAAACACAAATTCAAGCAGACAAATTTCAACCTGCAAGCACATGTGCAGTTTTTTGGACAGGCAATGAGTTTTACTTGTTGAATTCTTACCTCAAGGCACAACAATAAACTCAGCAGCCTATTGTGAGATCCTAAAGAAAAGTTGTGCAATCCAGAACAAAAGATGTGCCATGCTTACTAGTGGAGTTGTATTACATCATGAAAATGCTCGGCTCCACTCTGCTGCACAAACTAAGCCCCCATCGTGTCATTTGATTGGGAAGAAATGGATCAACTCCCTTACAGCCCTGACCTAGCTCCAAGTGACTTTCACCTGTTCCTGCATTGGAAGAAGTTCCTTGGTGGCCAGTGATTCTTCAATGATGACGAAGGCAAAAGTGCAATGCAAGTATGGCTTCTTCACAGGAGGCCTACTTCTAAGAGGAGGGTGCCCTGCTATGAGAAATGCCCCAACAATGGTGGAAACTACGTAGAAGAGTAGTTTAACATTTGGAGAATTAGATAAAAATAAAATTCTTTGAAAATACATCCTCACTTTTGTATTTAAAAGCTGAAAGGTACTTACTTTACAAATAAGCCTGGTATATATGTAATGTATATGTTACCGTGAAAACCCGATATGCCTCGTTGGAACTAATTTCAACAAAGCCATTTCTAGTATTTAACCATTAACTAGTCAATACTAGAATTCAATGTTTGTTAGAAAGGTCTGGTTTTCTAGTTAAAACTCAATATGACTAATTAAAATAGTATTAACTAAAATTTCCTTTACAAGGAGAACGATGGTATCTTCCTATCGTGCAATCATGTGTTAGGGAAAAATAAAAATAAAAATATAGTAACTGAAATCTACAAAAGAAATATGTAAGGGCTGATCAAAAAGTAATAAAACTGAATTTTTATTTAAATAATTAGCAACTTGAAAGTGAAATGCACATCACTTGCAGGAAGTGCAACCATTATTAAACATGACTGGGGACGTGCATCGCTCTATCTTTGAGTGTTGTAGAACTATAGACATTTGAAGTTGATAGTGTTGGTTTTCACCTATGAGCTGCAGAAATGGAGGCAACTTTGGAGCAGCATTATACCAGCAAATTTTGTATTTGTTTATAAAAATCTGGAATAGTGAACCAACATGAAATGGAGTCTGGAAAGACTATTAATGGTTCATTCATATTAGGCAACATTTTGGAAAAACTTCGTAGAATGTAAACTGAAAGCGTCCTCATCTGCATTAACTTATTCAGAATAACATTAACTTATTCAGAATAAAAAGATGGATATTTATTAAATGTAGATGATTTTAACACTCATTATTTGAATGAACACAGAACCTTTCAATAAATTCTAGTAATTTAACAAATCAGAAAATAATAAATTTGATTTACATCAAAAAAATGTAAATATTGGTATATAGCTGTTTATCCAGTTAGATAATTATTCTTCAGTAATAAACACACTCACTTCTTTTGATGTTTAATTTCAACCATCAGAAATAAAATAAAATCTAGTTGAAATGAAATAAACTAGATTAAACTTATGGTTGATAGAAAGAAATTCATGGTTAACTAGATATTACAATGGAATCTCTTTCAACATAAAGGTCACTTCTGGACATCAATATTTTTATGTTTGAAGTGGAAAATATAAATTTATTAGTTCTAGAGCAAAACTTACCTTATTTACACTGAACTATTCTTTCTAATTCTAATAAGAATATTATTTAAATTCGATGTAAAATACAAAGAACTGGATGAAGGGAAACTTAAAAGATATTTTCAAATATATATATAGGGTGTTGCTGCAAAACTCGTGGGTAAAAAAGAAACAGGTGTCACCCATGTTTGGAAATGACTTATTATGGCCGTATGCATATACAAAGGTCGCAATTACAGAGGTCAACATGTCCTGCACCAGTGCATGTGAAATGATAGGTGGGCATCATGGCTGGCCAGTCCACGTTGTTTGTTCCTTTTATTCAAATGTTTCAAGTGTAGTTAGTATGAGTGTTGTTAGTTAGATAGATATGTAGTTACGTTATTTCTTCCATTATCGAAATAGCGGCTGGAACAAAAATTAATGTTAAAGTTGTGACTGAAGACGTAGTATTTGGCATATTGTTTATGATCTTTTAACTGTGAATGCTCTCCTTTGCATTTTATACGAAAACATGAGCACCGACGTATACCACAGGTTTCAGGTATCTACAAATCTACTAGGACTGCTGAACATATTAAAAAAAAAAAAAAGTTAACATTTTACGAATACTGAAGATCCAAATTAAATGACAAAAAAGACTCTGAGGCATCTGTGGTTACGTACATGAGAGTCATGTGAGCAGCTGTGAGTACTGCAAATAAACAACGCAACTAAACAATGAAACACATTGCATACTGCAACGATAAACACACATCCAAATTATCCAATCTACAGCAAATATTCAAAGTTTCCGCCTAGAACAGCATTGCTCACATGATGCACGTGCACATAACCATATATGCCTGCATCCATTTTGTCATTTAATTTAGACTAGTTGACCTGTGCGAATAATTCGCAACAAAAAAAAAACCACCTATGAGAAAAAATAACAAATCCAACAGCTGTCGTGCATGTTAGTTAAACACATTGTCAATAGATGGCACATTCTCCATTTTTATAAAAAGATTTTTAAGATAAAGTTTTTTTAACGAAAACATTAATTTTAAACAGTTTGAACAATTTGTTTATTTTTCATCATTAGTAGTGAACGTAATCTTCAAAATGATATCTCAATCATTGATTTTGATGAAGTATTAAGGGAAATAAAAAAAAAAAAAACCCACCTTTGAGAAATAATATGAGAAGTTGACAAATTTTTATGTTTTTTTTGTAATAAATCGTTTATTTTTATTAAAATATAAATCTTTGGTTTTTTTTTATCTGTTCTTATTAAATAAACGATGAAATATCATTTTAAAGTGCATTTTTATTCAAAAAAGGATATATTTGAAGTTTACGACACTATAACATTATTTGAAATGTTGTTTCGCTTTCAAAAGATAAGTCGCTTCTGTTAAAGCGTGTCTATATTTTTATAAAAAGGTTTTTAAAATAAAGTTTTTTAATGAAAACATTAATTTTAAACAATCTGTTTATTTTTCATCATTAGCGGGGAACGTAATCTTCAAAATGATGTCTCAATCATTGATTTTGATGAAGTATTAAGGGAGTTATGGCATACTGACGCAAAAACACCTTTGAGAAATAATATATAAGGACTAGTTGACCCGTGCGAATAATTCGCAACAAAAAGCGACCTTTGAGAAATAATAAACAAATCCAACAGCTGTCGTGAATGCTGATTAAACACATTGTCAATATATGGCGCCTTCTTAATTTTTATAAAAAGAATTTTTAAATAAAGTTTTTTAACGAAAACAATAATTTTAAATAATTTATTTAATCTTCAAAATAATATCTTAATCATTGATTTTGATGAAGTATTAAGGGAAATAAAAAATAAACACATTTGGGAAATAACATATGAAAAGTTGACAATTTTTTTTTTTTTATTGTAATAAATCGTTTATTTTTATTAAAATATAAATCTTTATTTTTTTTATCTGTTGTTATGAAATAAACGATGAAATATCATTTTAAAGTGCATTTTTATTTAAAAAAGGATATGTTTAAAATTTACGACGCTATAGAATTATTTGAAATGTTGATGTTAATTTCGCTTTCGAAAGGTAAGTCGCTTCTGTTAAAGCGTGTCTACATTTTTATAAAAAGTTTTTTAAAATAAAGTTTTTTAACGTAAACATTAATTTTAAACAATTTATTTATTTTTCGTCATTAGCGGGGACCGTAATCTTCAAAATGATGTCTCACTCATTGATTTTGAAGAAATATTATGGAAGTTATGGCGTTCCGACACAAAAACACCTTTGAGAAATAATAGATAAGGATTATCAGTATTCGTAAAATGTTAACTTATGTACTAATCTTTTTTTTTTTTTTTCCTTTAAAGTTCAGCAATCCTAATAGGCAAACCTGTGGTATATGTCAGTGCTATGTTTTCATAAAAAATGTGAAGGAGAGCATTCACAACTTAAACATCCCAAACAGTACGCCAAATACTACATCTTCAGTCACAACATTAACATTGGTTTTTGTTACAGCCATTATTCCAATAATGGAAGAAATAATGTAACTATCTCACTCAATAACTACATACCTACCTAACTAATGACACTCATACATACTACACTCGAAACATTTGAATAAAAGGAACAATCAACGTGAACCTGCCAGCTAGGATGCCAGATGGTAGGCTCATTGGCTCTCGTTTCACAAGCGCTGTTGCAGGACATACTATCATTTTGAATCGCGACCTTTGCCATAATTAGTCATTTCGGGACATGGGTGCATTGCTAAAACTAAAACTTGTTCCTTCTCGTCGTCCCTAAACCTGGTTTTTTTTTTTTTTTACACACGAGTTTTGCAACACCCTATCAAAATATATCTATCTATATATAGATAGATATATAAGTTATCATTTGTTGATAAAATTTGTTTTCTAGTATACAGTAAAAACAATTTCCATACAATTTAAAGAAAGCTTTGCACTGGGCTGTGTAGATGGTTGGAGGCCTTTCTGATTTAAACAATCATCTGCTTAATATCTGACAGAAAGTACGAAATACCAACAAAAGCAGGTGGAAGGAAGAGAAGAAATTAAATAAATATATATATATATATATATATATATCTAATGTCCAAACTGGAAGCTCATCCTTCGAGTTTAGAAAAGCAAAGATATCAATCAATCATTTGCAATTTAAATTTAGTACGTAAAGAATATAAGAATAAAAATTAACTTATATTACTAAACTATTATAGCCGGACAGTGATATGAAATTTGAAACCAATGTAAAGAACAAATCACTGTCTGAAACTGCCAATTCTAAATTTTGCCGCTGATGACGTGGTGATCGAATAATCTGTTTTATCACCATAGAAACGGTGAACTGAAATTTGAATTGGCAGTTTCAGACAGTGATTTGTTCTTTGCATTGGTTTCAAATTTCATATCACTGTCCGGCTATATATATATATATATATATATATATATATATATATATATATATATTAACAACTTTTGCAAAGAATACAACTCAAGGAGTTTCAAAGCTATAAAAATTCTTACTTTCTTTTTAATTTTGATTTTCAGTCAATTTAAAAGAAAATAAAACAAATCCACCCACCTTTTCATCCCCACTGGCTGAATCAAACCCTGAGGAAACCAGAATTAATTGGGGAGAAAACTATAGATAGGAAAAACATAAAACTCAATTAAGACTTTAATAACTTTAAATTCTCAAACCTCAAAGCATCCAATTGCTGCATCATATCCTGCTGAAACAAGCACTAGCTCAGGGGAATACTACAAATAGATAAATATACAACAGTAAGAAGGAAAAGAAAAAAGATCATTTCAGTAATAGCTTGGAGATTCAGGACAAAGTAATATCAAAGAAATACAAAATCTCACTTACAAAAATATTAAATAGAAAACAATGAATTACCTAATCCAATGTAACAGATTAAAAAGGGATTTGACTGAATTAACCAGATTTCAGATTTTTTTTTCTGGTTAATCATATCAAAACTTTGCTTACCTTATAACTAGATTATCTTACTGAAAAAAGGATTTATTATTTTAATTTCAATAACTTTTAAAACTTATGTTCAAAAAATTACTTTCTAGCATGCAATGAAAATATAACAACAGATCTATACAATTCGTTTAAGAGGTTCAAGTAAAAACTGATAAACCTCTAACTTAAAGACAGTTCTAAAAAGTTGGCAGATTCAGTAAACCACTTAAACTCAATCCCAATATGGGTAAAACAACAGATGATCAGCTGCATCTGAAAACACAGTTACAATTACACACAGGAGGATTCATTAACATACTTCAGGAGCTAATTGTTGGGGTCACTGTCAATAAAACAAAAACAAAACAATGTAATTAATGACTTAAGAAAGTTACACAGTTATTTTCTGATTTTAACATGTTCATTATTGCCACCATTGTAGGGGTAGGTGATCCCCAGGTGCCACTACATTATTTTAGGTTTTTATTGTATATGGTAAAATAAGAAGTCAGTATATATCAAATTTCAACCTCCTCCCCCGCCAACCCGTTCAAATCAACTCTCATGGCTCTGTGTAGGTGACACCTCTCGTTCAATTGCTGTGCTGTCTCCTAGATACTAGATTTTTAGTAGTTTTTTTTTTTTTTTTATGGTTTGTCAATGACATGGTAAGGAAATCAAAATAAAGTGTAAATGAAAAGCAAACATTCAAACCGTGTTTTCTCCAAAAAAAAAAAAGTTATTGATACTAGTATATACTCTATGCTAAACTACACATGAATGATGTGTTAGTTTCAACCAAAACAAATTTTATTTAATAATAAACTAATTTACAAAATTTATGTTTCAATCAAAGAGTGCTTCCTCCAAAGCCTTCATGCAGTCAAACAGTGATTCCTCCAGCCAATCAGAGTTGGTCTTACTGGTCACGTGACCCGAAGCTATCAACAACTTTGTTTTATGTTAGTTTGGTTATATCCATTTTGTTATTTAGTCCAGTGTGTTGTAATCTGCTTTGTTGAGTGAAATAATCAGACATGTAAATGTATTTTGTGATGGAAGTATAGATGGTGTAGTAGTGAGATGGAAATTCCGAGTCATGAAAAGGGCAGAAAACTGGCAGGAAGAGGAAAGAAGAAAAAAAGAAAAGGTATTCAGCACTATCAGTCAGCAATGTTTATGTTTCAAGCAAACATTCTAGGAAGACACTTTTATGTACTGATGTTAGGCCTAATGATGTGAAGAAACTTAGAGATAGACTTTACAAAGCTCCACATAAACAGCGACAAGATTCCATTATAGCTTCATTGGTTGCTACAAAAAATGTTACTCAACGTAGACCTAATGACCCAAACAAAAACAAATCTCAATCGTCAGGATTGCAGTATGCTTTTTCGGCTTCCTATTTTATCACTACTAGGAGTGGTAGAATAAAATCTGTTTGTAGAAACAATTTCATATATATAACTAGAGTAGGTAGAACAAGGATGTCCAATATTGTTCATAAGGTACATGCTGAGATTCTATTGAGGAAAAGAGAGGTGATGACAGGAAAAGCCACTTAAGTATTCACAAAAAAAATAAAGAGTTTATCTCAAACTTAAAGGCATCAGAAAGTCATTATGGACGAAAGAAATAAAAAATTGGAGATGAATAAAACGCACTTACTTTAAAAAGTTGATTAGTAAAGATGTACATGGGATTAATCCGACAGTTTCGGAATACTTTGCGTATTCCTTCATCAGGGACGGCACAAACATATAGGACATAAGGACAACATTTAAGACAACATGATAGGGGAAGGGGTAAGTCAACTTCTTCAAATTCTATCATTGAAAATATTCTATTGTACTTCCCTGTGAGAAGACACAGTTTCCTCTCGGCGGATTGTGTTTTTGGCCGTGTTGAGAAGATTCTCAAGAAAAATGTAACAATAATATCAAAGGAACAGTATTATGAAGAGTACAGAAATGTTAGTGATGTGAAAATTTTGGGGACTGATTGGGAACTTTTGAACACCAAATCCCTTAATGTTTATTTTCAAAACCTACCATAAGTATCTGAATTAAAACGGATAGGTTTAGAGAAAAGACATAGAGGAGCTATTATGGTCAAAGGCTTCCAAAATTACAGATTTGAAGATAGTGAACAGTCTGGTCTAAACAATCTTAAAAAGGGGATTACTGTTGCTGTTGTCAAGAGTTTTGTTTTAGAATCTCTTCCATAGTGACGTCATATCAGTTGAAACGAAAAAAGATGTGGACAAACTTTTGAAGTTAATGTATGGTGAAGAGCGGCAAAATCAACCTGATGATGCTTTAAAGTGTTACAAACACATCATCCATGATTTACCAGCCTGCAATGAAAATACAGAGGAAGTGTGTGACTGTTTAGATGAAAATACAGGTTTTAGAGTTTAAAATAGATATTGACAAACTTTTTTACTTGCAAATGTTCAAAGAATATTGCCAGTTATACAACTACCATAATTAGTCACTTTAATTGTTAAATAATCAACTTTTTCAGTTAATGTTTTTTAATGGCTCAATTAATAATGATTGTGTATTATTCATGAGTTGTAACTTATTTCATTCGAAGCATGTTTATCCCCTTGTCAAACAAAACATATTTTCTCCTGTGAATTCAGTCAAAACACGATTTCTCCAAATTTTAAATCATTTTCCTAATTAGTTTTAGGTTCAATATCTTACGTATATTTGCAATTCATTTTAATAACCAGTAATATCAATAAAAAAAAACTAGATTTAGGATTTAGTACAAGTTTATTTTTTATTTATTTGTTTTTGTGTTTCCTGAAAAATTGTATCTGAAGGAGAAAGCACAGTTTGAATGTTTGCTCCTCAAATAGGATAGAATAAAGGATGTATTTTTTATTTCTTAATAAAAATAAAGGTAAATTTTCAAAAAAATTATACAAAATCAAATTAGATCAAGGAACTTCTATTTTTTTCAAATTCTGAATTCTAAAAAGCAACAAAAGATCAATAATCAACAAATGTAGAGAATTTAGTGTTTTTTTTCAAGGCCCTGATAAATCACTGATTAGTAAAAAAAAAAAAATCCACAAAAGTTCAATGCCAAAAATTGTTTACAACAGTTTGAGGTGTCTAATGAGATGCCACAAACAATACAAGTTCCTCTTACATATGCCCAATGATGTAGGGAGGAAAATTTTCCACTATGTTTTACCGGAAAACTTTGAATGTCAAAAAGGCAATTTTTTTAGTAAATTGTTTATAGGACATATTTGCAACTTCAAGCAGCTATTCAAATCCAAAGAATATATTATCAAGATTTGTTGACAAAATGTCAAAAGAAGATCAAGAAAAAGCACACAAGATATTGGCACGTGCCATATTTGCAAGTGGAACCATACTTTCAATTACTGGAAATAAATATTGGGTGGAACACTACAAACATATTCGTCCATCATACAAATTACCATCACGTTATCGTTTATCCCATTCTCTTTTAGATAAAGAGTATGATAGAGTACAAGAAATAGTGGTTTAAAAAATTGCTGAAGCAGAATCATTGACACTGCTCTCAGATGGATGGACTGACATACAGGGAAATCCTTTGATGAACATAATGTTTGCAACACCTGAGTCAATATTCTTAAAAGCAGTGAATACAAACTCTTCTCGTCATACTGGAGAATACATAGCAGAAATTTTGAGAACAGAGATTGAAAGAGTAGGTCCAAAGTAATAGCCCTTATAACTGACAATGCAAGCAAATGAAATTAGTTTGGCAAATGTTACAGGAAAAATATCCTCACTTAATTATATTTGGCTGTCTTGCTCATGGGTTAAACCTTTTGGCAAAGGATATAATAAGTTTGAATTCAAGAGATGTTTTGACAGTTTGCTGCATACAAAGAACTACTTACAATGTACCGCTATAGATGACACAATATCACTGCCTCCAAATATACGAAAGCAGATACTGGATAATGATATATTTTGGGTGCAAGTTCATCTGCTCACAACTTGCTTTTACCCATTTCTGCAGCAATAAAGAAGTTAGAAGGTGATGCACCAGCAATATCAGAAGTTAGTTATGTTTAAAAAACTTGTTGAGAAAATAATCAAGCAATTGCCTTTTTCACCCCTCACCAAAGAAGAAGTTTGTTAAATCCTTTTTAAGAAACAGATACAATTTCTGTTTTCACTCAGTGCACTTAGCTGCAAATCTTTTGGATCCACAATATTGTGGAAAAAATTTGTCATAAAAATGATTTAATAACAGCTATTGAAACCGTAATCGAAGTTGCTAAAAACACTCCTGATATAAATGAAGTGACAGTAATGTCAGATATTGCAGAATACCGGGCAAAACAAAAGCTCTGGAGTAGAGACATTATTTAGAAAACTGCCAGTAAAATATCTTAAACGACTTGGTGGAAAGGTTATTGCAGTACAAGAGAACTGTCTACGGTTGCAGTCAGAATTTTGAATATTCCCCAACAGCTGCTTCATGTGAACGCAATTGGAAGGCATTTAGCAACATAAAAACAAAAAAGAGAAATAGATTGATAGATGAATGCACTGTGAAGCTGGTAATGGTTTCACAAAATCTTCATTTGATAAGCGATGACAATGTCATGGTTTCAAATTCTGATTCTGAGCACGATCTATTAAAGGAACAGGAACACACACACACACAGAATTTTCACTTAGTAGCACTAGCAGCAATTCTGATTTAGGTCACTCTATGCTCTCCAGTTCTGAGAGTGACCTAGAAAGTTAGGACGTCAACGTCATGGAATCTTGGCGTTTCCACAATTAGAAGTGTTTGTAGAAAAAATTTTGATCAAAATCCTATTATATTTGATTTTTTTCCACAAATTCTTGAATGTATAAACTTTGGTCATTTGTTTTGATTTTCAACACCTTTTTATAGTAATTCAACTTTTTCATGAAATGTGTCAGCTTTTTCATGAATCATTAATAAAAAAAAACTCATTTTATTTTTTGTAGAGAAATATGCAGTTATCTTAGAACATATTTTATTTTCATTTCAGATATTCACAGATCAATTCAGTAAATAAAATATTTTGTCCAATATGGTATTTTTTTAATTAATTACTGAGACATTATATATGCATAAAATTTATTAAAGAATTATTATATTTTAACTTTTCGACTTTATATATGATTAAAAACGTCTAAATCGAAGATTTCTATGCTTTGTTAATTATTTAATTTTGCTTAGTTTTTTTATTGGAAGGGGAAAACTCAAAAGGGCATCACATCCAGAGTTGATGAAAATACTCCAGTTTTGTTTACTTATAGCCTCTAGTGAACGAGAGTTTAATTTTACAATATTTTATTAATTTAGTGGCTTAGAAAATTTTCCGGAAAACCCACAACTCTGCATATGCCGATAGCATACTGATCAATAGAAGTTGCCTAACCACAGACACAGACCGTGAAATGGGTATGTCTACTACTAGAGCCATCTATAAGAGCCCGTGTAGTCAGCAGTGAACGTGTTAAGAAATACACATTGTGAATTATGTTGAAAACTCAATGGGTTTCTTGTTGTATGGGTTAATCAAAAGGCAAAAGAAAAATCTCCTTTTGAACATTGTTAAAATAATGAATGATTTTTTTTGTTTTGTTTTGTTTTATTTTGAAGAATACAAAAATGATGAAGAACCTAAATAATTTTTCTATTTAGAGAAAATAATGTAAACTCACTGCAATTTGTACACATTTCTGTTGGTTTCATGACATATTTTGTTTCATGTAATTCCCCATAATTAAATTACTTTTTTTTTCTTTTTATTAAAACTCAAACGTGTAATAACTACGGTAATATATTCAGAATTGGACCAATGTTGAAATGAGGCTTAATATTTTTACTCATAATAACTCCTTACATTACATCCTATGTGAATAGACATGCTAAAAGGTTTCTCCATTTCTCAACATTTATTTATTTCAAGAAAAAGAACTTTTAAAATAAAGAAGAAAAGGAAAGTGAGAGTTCAAAATACAGTAGAACGCCTCTAATCCATCACCTTTGGGACTGGGGGGTATGGTCGGTAGCAAAAAAAGGTCGAATTATCAGAAAATACAGAAAAATATGGATTTACAATAAAATATACGGATTTACTGCGTGGTCATGCAGTTCAAGCTTAGGCTTTTTCAATGTTTTGCGATTCTTAAGAGCGTTTTCACCATCTACTGTCACTGTATATGCAAGTAAACAACACAATGGCGCAACGAATAGTGAGTCACCGACGAGTCGGGGACAAGTTCAGCCGCCTCGAGCACAGTCGGATCAACTGGAGTGGCGGACCAGCTGAGGGCGGACAAGAGGGGTTCTACTGTAAATCTAACAATAATCACACACAAAAAATACAGCTCAATTACATTTAAAGTAATTCCTTCCAATAATAAAATATTTTTTCATGGACTTAGTTAATATGTTTCACCTATCAGTAATTTACATTTTTAAGTCCTCTTAAGAAACTGAACTTTTGAAAAGAGGATTAATGGCTCACAATAATTTCTGTAGACTTGTAAGATACAGTGCTTTTTTTTTTTCATTGGTCCCATTCTGCTGAAAACCACCAATGCTTTAACTACACTTAAAAAAAATATAGTAATAAAATTGTAATTGGAATTCTAACTTAACATTCAGTTTAAGTTAGTTAATAGATAAATATTATAAGTTTATTAAAATAATTACAGTACATTTAAAGATGTGTTGGAATTCAGTTAAGTCCAGATGATTTTTTTTTCTTCTTTTTAATTTTTAATTAATTTGAAATTTTTAATATTACAGTAGTAGCATTATTTTATCTAAATCAAAATAATAAACATAATTAATGATTTACCTCATAAGCAACAGGAAGAAGAACTTGATGAAATATGGCCATATATTCACTATTTCCCATTCCAGTCTACAAGAAAAGGAGATTACACTACTTACAAAATTTGCATCAAATAATACATTGGAGACTCATAAGAATAAGTACATTGGTTTATATTGTTAACAGCTTCTATGTAATGTAATAGAAACCATACATGAAGATTTTGGCAAAGGTGTTGCTTATCTGAACTATTAAGACATAAATTTCAAAATAATTCAAACTGTCAATCATGTTTTCAAATTCACTCGTTCCATTACTATTTTGGAAATAAAAATTATCTTAACCTATAGAGCATTATAAGCATTTATAAAGTATTTCTAAATTTTTAAAAGTTGCATTTATTTGTTTGTAGATCCCAAGATTATCACTAACTTCTCAAACGTTTTCAAAAATTGAAAGTGACAAATGCAGATCATATGCAAACAAAGACCAGGTTTAAAAGCATACAAGACACAATAAAGATATCAGTGTAGGAGGAAGAAAGGAGATGACCAAGTTTTAAAAGTCATCTGCTAATATTAATGCTCAAAATGCCCTGGTGATACTTCATTTCATAATTTTCAACTTAATTTCCAACTATTTTATAAAGTTTTATGAAATTCAAAACTCATGATGTTTCAAGGGTGAGAAATGCAGTAAATTCTAACTAACTGTAAAGCAAGAATTAAACAGAAAACTGGTTAATTAATTAAACATCTAATAGTAATATCATCATTAGGTTGTATATCAGTCCCATTGCACTGAACTGTTTACATTCTCCTTAAGTCATGTTTTGAAGTGATGGAAAAGAAAATCAAAAAGCAGCCATTTTGCTTTCATTCAATAGAAGCATGAAGCTAAATTATGCACTCAGAATTTTATTGTGACACACCAGGACATTCTCAAGGCACATTGGTTGAGAAGCTCTGGTTTAAATCATAACTTGTGGCTCTCAATGCTAAAGTTGGTTTTCATAAAAACAAGTCTCTGTCATGATGCCTTTAATAGCTCATGCCATATAATTCAGTCATGATTCCTCTGAGTAGTCTTCCATCATATATTTCCATCATATGTGAATAATGTATCCAAAAGTAGCAAAGACAAAACAACTGACTAGAAACATTATGTAATGAATTGTTCCTTGTCAAACTTAAGGAGAAAACTACTTCATGACAATTAACAGAAATGCTTCTCAACAGCAGTAGTAAATTAATGACACCAACTTCTAACTGCAACAGCTGTTCTACAATCTTGATATACTAACTAGCCATTATAAATATTTCCTAGTTATTTTGCTGCAAAACAGTGGGTGAGCAATGATTAGAAAGAAAAACCTAATGCTTACACCGTCGTAGAATTTGACTGCATTAGTCTTTACCTGAAGAACAGCAAAGAAATGTAGGGTCTGAACTGCTACGATCAAAACAGAAAGGATTTAAATCTTTATAAATTTAAGAACTATGAGTGGATAACAATAACATAGCGAATGATAAATTCCAACAGAAATGAAAGTAAATAAAAGTAGAGAGAATAAAAGGAAAATTTTAGTCAATTCCTATTCTGTTCTATTTTCACTGCACTCCTTCCACTGCTTCTAAAACAATAAATGGTATAATGATAAGGAACTCACTTTATTCAAAGGAATGTTGAAGTTAAATCCTTTCCCTTTTTCTTCTCCAACAAAATCATAATTGGATTCTCTGAGATTAGGCCAAAACTCTCCATGTTCATAACGATGAATGGAGAAATACAAAACTCTGCAAACAAACAAAAAATCTCAATAAATAACAAGTATTTAATCATAATTGCTTGATGTCATTTTGTTAATTTTCTTGTTATTTCTCAAAATGGCTATTCATTAATAAATATTGTGTAATTATATAATTGTTAAAGAATTTCCATTGCATTGCAATGTTTTTTTCTTTTGTTTTGTTTTGTTTGTTTGTTGTTTTTTTTTTTTGTTGTTTTTTTTTTTTGGGGGGGGGGGGTTCTAAAATAACGTAATCTTTATTCTATTTTAAAATTTACCTTTTTTTATTCAGTACATTTTTTTTTAATCTATCTAAATTGGGGAAGAAATGCAAATCATTTCTAATAGTGGTCATGTCCTGACCAACAGAGTAAGAAACTATCTACATCCTTTTACTTGGATAGAACTTCTCAAAGTCAGATAGGGAAATCTAATGATCTAATGCTACTCTTTTTGTCATTTTTATTTCTTAATTAGAATTTTACTTATAATGCATCATTTACTGACTTCTTTTGTTTGAATAATTTAAGATTTAGTAGAAATAATGGATCAAATATTCAGAAATAAATGGACAAATCTTATCAAAAATGATTTTTAAAATTTATTTTAAAATTTTCTTAGATTACAGAAAAATTTATAAGTTTATAAGTTCTTGCAAAAAGAACAAAAAAATCATAGTTTTTGTTGAGTTTCACTGGGTGACGAAGACAAACATTAACTATTTTCAAAACACCTTTTTCCTTCCTTTCTACTCCATCAGCATCACTTGCATTCTTTCAAATTCTAATCCAAGTGCTTGAACCTTCTGTATAGAAAAATAGTATGATACCAAATACACATACAACAATTGCTTGTTTGTTTTGTTTTAACTTTATAAAGTTGCTCTCATTTAGATCAATGACCCAAATAACTTCCTCCAAAACAAACCTATTCTCTGGTCTGATTCTACTTTCCGGTCAATTCACCAGAAACTCGCTTTAAAAAAATGCCAATTGTACGAAGCAGAAGTTTCCTTAAAGATATTCTGAATAGGTTGAAGAGTTGTTTTTGATGATGATCAGTTTGCAATTAAAAAACTTCCAATTAACTTTAAAAAAATTCAAACATCAAAACAAAATTTAAAAAATTAAAAATTAACTGTACCTGGGATCATTATAGAACATGTACTGGGATGCCTGTCCATGATGCACATCCCAATCAACAATCAGAACCCTAGAAAGTATAAAAAAATATAATTTTCAATCACATTTTGAAACATCCTTTGACCAGCAATAAAAAAAGTCATCTCTCAAAGCAACCATTAAATCATTCTATCTGGAATGTCAAATAATAATCATGGGAATGAAATGTCTATCTCATGCAAAGCACAAGGTTATCATTCACTGTGATTTTCTATAAACACAGTCTTGCATAAAATCATGGCGATTTTAATTAACCTCCTAAATTTAATTTATAACTTCTCAGTACTTTATTTACAGAATTTTCTGAAGTTAAACAAATTTTATATGAAATATCGTACTTCTACCAACAACAAATGTTAATTTCACTCTATCACATGATCAACATTAGCCAATATCATAATAGTATGGCTTGCGCGAATACAACATTCAGCATTCATTATAAACTAGCAACGTTCGTTCCAGAATATGCCATTATAAGGTGACAATATTTCCCCAACTGCTTACAAGATCCAAGAAGATATGTTGCTAGTAAACATCAACAGTTATTCTAGAAAAGAAATACAAAGGATTGTTCTGGATCTCTGGAAACAATCTGTATAGGCAGTTATGTGTTATGGGATGAATATGATATGTAAGTACTTAACAATGGTGATGCAGACATCCATGTGCTGTTCAGTATGGAAATCTCAAGTGCTTGGCGACAACAATACCGATGCTCTTTCGATGCAAAATATAGCTACTCAGCGATCATATAGGCATTCAAGAAGCATATATTTTAACATGTCAAAGAAGAGAATCTATTTTCTGATAGACAACAAAGAACATTCAAGAATAGGACTAATTGTAGAAGGTCAAAAACACATTTTTCCACGGCCTGTCATCGAGACATGATTAGAAAAGTAAAGTTCCTCATAGTAGGAACCAATCAATGCAGTGAAGATAGAAACATCTTTAACAACAGTGAACTCCTTAATCAACTGGGATTTGAATTAAAAAACGTCAAAAGAACAGAGTTCCTAAGCTACTCGGCCGTCCTAAGGTAAAAGGAAGTAACTACAAATTTTCTGATTTTGCGTTTTATGCGTTTTCTACGTAAGGAAGTATCTACACATCTTTCTAAGCAATTTGATAGAGATCTGCTGTTAAGTTTGGCCCCTATTTCGATGATCAAAGGTAGCAACTGATTCACAATATGCTTATATCTACGGTCAAAGGCAGCAAATAATCAGTTTCCAAATTGCTAGTTGCTTCCTTTTACCTTAGGACGGCCGTACTGCTGCAACACATTTCAGAGTACTGAACAAACAGTAGAAAACTGTATGAGCACTACCTATTAGGAGAAAAATGGAAATTTATAGTTACATCAGATGAAGCATACATCTACCTTAATGACTGCAACAAACCCTGAGCAATTTACTTCTGTCAAAGGTGTGACAAAAATTTTCGACAAAAAAGGTCGACAAGATGGTATATAGAATATAATGAAACTTTTTCCAAGGAATTCATAATCATCGTAGGATACAGCTATAAGGCAGGATAAACATTCATAGTGCTGAACAAAATACAAAGGTCAACTCCCACTACTATCAAACTAATGTTCTGGGCCCAATTTATCAAAATCAGATTCACCATTTGTATGGTAAAGACACAAAC
The DNA here is from genome assembly GCA_023159025.1 of Thereuonema tuberculata. Classification (NCBI taxonomy): domain Eukaryota; kingdom Metazoa; phylum Arthropoda; class Chilopoda; order Scutigeromorpha; family Scutigeridae; genus Thereuonema; species Thereuonema tuberculata. The sequence continues at coordinate 3,720,709 of JAFIDM010001028.1, forward strand.
AAGGTACGGTTCCATCAAAATAAAGCCACCAGTCACAACTCTGTTCAATTTGTCTGTTTCTGGAGAGAACGGAATAGGAAACAGAAAATACACAGTGTACCTTTCAGTGACATTCTTGTGATGTCACCAGATGCTGCACCAATGGATTTTTGTGCATTTGAACTCCTAAAATGAGCACTAGGAAACAGACGACCCAGTACGATAGATGATCTCTGTAAAGCTTGTCAGGACGAAGGATAAAAATTGATATGATGATACTCCATAACAGTCTGCTTCAATAGAAATTGTGATGCAGAGCAGTAAGGGCTATCAAATTGAACATCATCGGTGGTGGAGACACATTTTCTACAGCAATGCAGGAAATTCGTTTCTGAAAATCTGGAACAATTTCAAATTTCAAAAACAAAAATCCTAAATTACACTGTCCTTCAAATTTAATTTCACAAATCAAACAAGTCAAAATAACATTTAATGCAAAACAACAATTTACTATTTTCTTTCCTTCTGCCAATTAATTCCAAGTTAATATTCACTATTCCATTCATTGTTGGTTCCTACATTGTTTATCTTTAACTGTCCTCAAACTCTTAACAATATATCCTTTGCTAATTAAAGCCAAGGCATTAAGTAACAATTTCTATCTATCTATAGCCCTTGTCCACAATGATGATACACTACAATTCTCCATTCAAATTCTTCAATAGTAATTCATTATTTCATTTCCCACAGCTTCTAAGATTTGTAGGTATGGCTTTTGTATAAATATCCACTCTTTAGAATCTAAGGTCTGAATGTTTTCTGTCAACTTTAAGATTCTATCACTTCAATTCTAATTCCTCTGCATTCCTTCTTTTGTGTTTACAAGAGAACATGGGAAATGACTTCCTAAAAGAATTTGGCTGCTTAGTATGAATTGGTCCTCAATAATATTATCCCAATTGAAAGTGACAATGATGAACAAAACATATGAATATCTGAAAAACAGTAATGTATTTGCCCAAGACATCCTACAGATATTTGATGGGAATGAAATCTGGAGACAATTATTCATCCATTGGATACATATTTCATCAAAATAATGATTATTCTAATCTATACACAGTAAATAATAAGAGATCCTTTTGTGGCCAGTGATCAAGGGTTTAAAGTGATACATTTAGGCGATACTCAAATTATGTTTCTATATTCTGTTTTTCCTTTTAAACAATTGAAATGTAGTTAATTCCTTACTTTCCAAGGTTAATTTCAAAATTCCATTTCTTTTATAGACAAATTCTAACTTTCTCTGGTTTATATTCTATAGATTTCCAGCTCTGACCCAACCGATATTTTCAATGCAAAATGTTAGGAATTAAGTCCAGTTACAATACCTTTCAAGTCCTAAGTTTTCAACTGCATGCTTTGCAGCTATGGCAACATTATTGAAAAAGCAGTATCCACAAGGTTCATTGTACATAGCATGATGTCCAGGTGGTCTAGAGAAAGATTAAATAATCAATATATTAAAAAGCTCACAATCAATATGATGCAGAATTTCACTAAAGTAAAAATATATTTGGCAAAATATCATTTAATAAAAAATAAACAAACAATTCAGCCTAATGTATATCATCATTTGTAAAGTTCAGTCCAATTCAAGACATCAATTTAAACTGAGCAGGGAATAGAAGCTCCCTTAACATTATTTGTAACCATATTGTCTTTCGGATTATGTCACCCATTTATATTCATTGAAGGACTGCATTCGTTAAGAACCCAAATCCATCCGTTCTATGGATCCAACTTATTCTTAAATAAATAACTGCATCTTAACCAACATCTCAATTGCCTTTAATTGAAAAAAAAAAAAATTCAGTTTAGCCTAAAAATTCTTTTCATCTTTAATAAATTAACTATTTATCAGTTTAATTAAAGAGGCTTAACGGGCATGTATGAAAATAAAGAGAAATTGAAAATAAAACGCTTCACTTCCCTCACTCCCACTATGCATTCCAACCTCGTATCGTCCTAAGTGTTTTGTGATGTTCTATATGTTTGTGCCATCCCTGATGATAGAATACGCTCAGGATTCCGAAACTGTCGGTTAATTACCATCTTTTCTTTTTATCCTATGCAAGTGCCTTTTATTTTCAATTTCTCTTTATCTGTTTAATCATTTTCACATGACAGGACTGAAATCAGTTTGGCTTTTATATATTTTAATAAAACTGAAATTAAGTGAACAGGCTTATTTATATCATGAATGCATTTAATAATTGGTTAAGATCTAGTTGACCTTCATTTATAACAGTAAATATAATAAAACAAGCAAAATGTAATCTTTTATAATATCATCTTCTTACTTTCTTAAATAATTTTATCAAATAAAGATAAACGCTTCATCAAATAAAGATAAATGCAAATTTCGGAAAGTTTATTATCCGTCTTTCCTTCGTAAAGCCTAATTGCCAAACTAATTACAATGGGATAACATATTAAGAACAAAGTAAAACAATAATGTTACATTATACCATTATAAACCTAATAGATCTTATTAGATCATGAAACCTTTATTATTGAGAAAACCCTTTAAGGAATACTTTGTTTTTGGTTTGTTGCAATAACAAATTTGCTTCCTTAGCAGCTAACTTCACAAATCTTGAATCTAAGTCTAAACCATCATTCCAGTTTATGTTTTTTCCTTTTGAGTTTCTAAAGAATTAGACTTTTGATCATTTTTCTTGATTTAATTTCATTTTCGTTGCATAAAATTTCAACTTCATTGCTGATGCGGTGACCCAATTTAATATTATGTTGTGCATCTCAGATTTATCAATTTGGCTGTTTTTTATGTTATTTATGTGTTCTAGAACATGTAAATTGATTAATCTGAGCTTGCACAACATATTAAATTGGGCCACCGTCTCAGCAATGAAGTTGAAATTTTATGCAACGAAAAAGAAACTAAATCAAGAAAAATGATCAAAAGTCTAATTATTATCCCAAATTATTTCGTTATTTTGATAAAGTTCAATGAACTTTAGTGTAATCTCTTTGGACCATTCCATTTTGGTGGAGAAAAGTAGTTACATGCGAAAAATCAAACTCAGTCAAACAATGATAGCCATCAACTGAAGTAAAATCAGATAAATGAAATGATCTCTCCCGTCCAGGCAACAAGTTCACAAAACATTCTTTGATGATTTGCTGGAATACCAATGGATTGCTTAAATAATAAAGGCATTTGTTACAACTTTGCTCACTACAACAATCGGTTTACGCTTGCTGGCCTATACGAGGCTTTACTGTATTGAAACACTCTTGCTGCCATCGCGTAACCATGATGAACCTGTAACTATGATGAAGAATAGATAGCGTAGGTATGTCTGTAAATGTTGGTCTTTTTTTGTGGAGAGTCCAATACCAATTAATTTATTTTCCATAGGATACTATGGGAAATCGTGTTTTGTACCACTGTATTAATGAGTTAAAATATGCATCATTTTGTGCCTAAAGGAATGCAACATTGTTGAAAAACCAGATGTTGCAAAATGCAACATAGTTTTTTTTGTTCAAAACATGAGTAAAAATATTTGTTACTTGGATGTCTAAAAATCCTATGCAGAACAGATCGTATGGAAGAAATAGGATTATTTCTCTCATGTTCAGGCTTAGATAAATGGGAACTTCATATAAATGGTTTAAGTAAATAAAACCATTTAAGGACATCTGCAAAGTTGTAAATACCATCCAATGAAGAAATAAAAAGGAGAAATATTATCATCTGAACATCGTAACTAAACAAGTTGACATAGTGCCCTTTTGTGAGAAGAAAGTACAGATGAAGTACTTCAAAACTATATAAATATATATATGTTTTGGGGCCAACTTTCCACCATTTTCAAGATATTTCGCATTGTTTTCATTGGATTTCCACTATTAGCTTAAATGCGACTCTTATATCTCAGTTGTCGGATAGCTCAATGGACAAATCCACTGCCTGCTAAGCTCGAGATGGTCGGTTCAAATCCTTCAACTTTTTTTTTCCCCTCTTTCATTTATTACATTTTTTTCCCTAACTTTGTTTTGTTTTTCCTTGCTTTAATATATTTTTTTTTAATTTTCTGGCTTGCATTAGTAAAACATTTTGAAGTAATTGAGATAGCTAAGCTTGTTACAGAAGAGTCAAGGGTTTATAAGCGAAGTTCGGTAAGCCTACTTGTGTTGAGTGCGTGTGTATGTATATATATATCAAAAACGCCAAACTCAAAGCCTAATTTTCGAGTGTTCATAAATTAGAATTTAAATAAAAAAGAGCAAAATCCTTAACATTGAGTTAAAGTATATAAATAATGATAGCTGTCACAGTTTTCACATTTTTCTTTTTCTCTTTTTTTTTTTTTTATTTTTATATTTAAATTATATTTAAGAAACTAAAAATAAATACAAAAAAGAAAATAAAAAAAGGATATAAATAATAAAATAGAGCAAAAATTCTTTGAATATTGCGGTTTTTTTTCTAAATTTTCTAAATCTTTAGTTACCATTTTTAACACTAGTGCTACTGATGAAGTGAAAGCAAATTGGGTTGTGTTTTCACAGAAACAGTAATTTGAATTTTGTATTGACATTTTTCAAATTTAAGATTACTGTCCGGCTATATATCTATATATATATATATATATATATGAGAAATGAGTGATCTTCAGTTTTCTTATCTGTTTCTTCATTTTAGGCCAGTCAAATCGTACACAAAAAAACGTTAAAAACGCAAAACACGATGTAAAGCTGTATTTTTGGTATGTTATATGGACCTGTTAGGGAAGTGTGAAACTATGTTTTGCAAGCAAAAAAAAGTTGTGCTAGCTGTGTAATACGTAAAAAACTGCAAAATTTTCTGACTTTCTGAAGTTTCTGCAGTTTAATTCAAAAACTATGCATATTTTGAAATTAGTTGTCATGATCATTTTGAAAGTATATTAAATTTGTGACAATTTAAGCCCACCCACAGCTCCGTATGTCTAATACATTTTGAGATATGGCACTTCAAAAATTGGCATGTTTTCCAAAAATTCAGTTTCGCTTTTGTTTTCAGCCAAATATCGGCACAACCGCTCATCCTACAATAAAAATTATAAGAAACTACATTTTAGCACATTTACTTACCTTTCATTTAAACGCAAAACGGGGTCAGTAGACCATATAGTTCTCTTGAAATCGCTAAAAAATCAAAAATTGTGAAAATAGATTTTTAAGATATGGGCCTAACCTAAACACTGCTAACATGAAATTGTGGGCATAAGGCGAAAGAAAAAGCCAAGTAAAAAGTTGTTATGTCTATTGCCATTTATTATGTTACAGAAAATAATTAGAATGTTATGAAAAATTAAAGTTTACATTTTTTGGAGGGTCCCGGTTGATTATCTTGATGAGATCACTGTTGTTGAGACAACATCTCCTCCAAAAGGAAATATTTGTCGATGTATCCTCTATTTCAAGTGTGGGGATATTTTGGCATGACTTGTCCCAACAGAAATGACAGAGAACAGAGCACTTTAGCCCTGCATGTGCAACCTCGTCCATTGCACCGTTTGTGGCACTTGCATGATATGAATTTTAGGAGGAGCTGGGTTCTTTGTGGAAGTCACGGGTAACAGCCCCTGCTGTTTATTGGTCCAGCCCCAGTTGGTTGGTTCTTTTCCTACCACCAACCATTCCTGAACCTGATGATATGTTCGATGTGCATGTTGAGCTGCAGCCTCTACAGTTAGGGGCAGCCGAGCCAGGTTGACCTTGGCGTTGGCAGCTGATCGCACGAAGATTTCGTAACGGAGAATGTGAAGAGTGCTGGTGACTCCTCCTCCATACAGAGCCACAAGAAGTTTATTTCCAGCAGCGCTATTTCGTCATGAGTGTCATCCGGCTGTAGGAAAATGGTAGCCATATCAACCAGCCATGGATGCTTTTGGAGGGCGCCCAATATCTTCATCTTTCCATGCCAGACAAGGCAGAAGTAGTGTCGCATCCAGTAAAGGCTTGCACAAATAATACAAATCCAGGAGGAAATGATAGCTCTCCGGAATTGAAAGATGTAGAGGAAAACTGCAGAGAGCCTGATTTATTCCTGCCACTTTTGTGGAAGAACATATTGTCCACACTAGAACCCAAACCATTTAGGAGTAACAAGAGGTCTATATCCTCTCCAACTATTATTACTTTTTCATAGGATCTGCTCTTGTCTAGCGCTGTTTTCACTATAGTGCAGTCTGCGTCCTCTGTTGCTTGCTTTGTTTGGATCCCCTCGTTTTCCAATCCTGAACATAGGAAGTCGATCATGCACCGCTTGTTGTTATCGGTTGACACACTTTCTCCTGGGATAAGGTTAAGGATATAAGAGGGTCGGCTGACAGCCGTTAGCCACTCAGACCTCATGTATGGGTCCATTGTGTCCCCTCATACAACATTGTTGAAGTCAATGATTATTCTTCAACGTAAGGTTGAGTTTCTGTGGTCATGAAGAGTCCTGTAGATTTACAGTCTAATAAAATGACCTTAATGTTTAATGTGGAGATGTAATCAGTGGTTATACGAATCTTACCAAAGATCTCCCATCTGTTTCTAGCTAAAGCTGGACAATGGCATAGAATGTGTTCTGGAGTTTCCTGATCCATTCCATATTTCTTACATACATTACTTTGTGAAATACCAAGTATATGTAGATGTCTATTAAGAGTACAGTGTCCTGTAAGAACCCCTGTAATCATTTTGCAATGTTTCCTATCTAAATTTAGGATTGACATTGCAAGGTAATGGTCAGGCCTTTTAATAAACAACTTGGCCTGCCTTATACCATGCGAGGCAATCCAATACTTATGGAACTGTTTTCCCAGGACAGTTCCCAGTAATCGTTTGCCTAGATCAAATGAGAAACCTAAAAAGGGTTCCGGGCCAATTGGAGTCAAAGATGAGCCCCTTCTGGCCAACAGGTCCGCTTTCTCATTTCCATCAATACCTGAATGCCCAGGAACCCAGTACAAATAAACCAAGTTTATACTGGCTAGGCAGGATAGCGCCCCCCTACATTCAGCAACTAGCTGAGAGGTGCAAAAAGAACTGCTCAGGGCTTGCAAAGCTGCTTGACTGTCTGAGCAGATATAAATGGTCCTGCTGACATAATGACGATTGAGGTTTTCATATGCCCAAAAAAGAATAGCAGATACCTCAGCCTGAAATACAGTGCTGTAGGGCTTGGAAAAAGCTAGCCCTTGGTCTTAGCCCATATATTCCGGCTCCCGTCTTGTTTCCAATCCTGGATCCATCCGTAAACCAGACTATGCTCCAGGGGGGTAAAAGATCATGTCCTTTAGCAAGCCATTCTTCTCTACAAGGAAAGTGAGTGGCAAAGCTAGGTATCATGCTAAAATAGGAAGTCAGAGTAGTTCTGAGAGAAAGCAGTGGACATAAGTCCTGTGCTTCCCTCCAGATACTAGAATGATGGGAGGTGTTATTGCACCATTTGCCTTGATTAACCAGCCTAAAGGCGGTTGGCCTGATGCTCTATAAAGAGATGGAGAGGAGGCAATCTAAGATTGCCTCCAAGGCGGCAATAGGTGTCATCTTTAAACATCTGGTGATTCCTAGACAGGCTAGACGTTGAAATCTGCTTAAAAGCATCCTAACCGTCTTCAGCCTTGTTCTAGTCCACCAGACAATTTCTCCTGGGACACCTTGATCAATGTTGAACCTTCGAATATTATGTCACTGCATACCGAACGTAACGATGAAGCTGCATACCGACGTAACCTTTCTACAGTTTTTGTGTTTCTTGTTACCCCATCTTCTGGGTAGCCGACAAACATAACTGCCTTATTCCTCCCAAAGTGTCTTAATGTGTAGCTGACGTAAGCAGCTACAATTTCCCTAAGTGACCTATTCTGGTGCCAGATGACCTTATGGAGCAAGTAGCCTCCATCCACAACAGCGAATGTCGGGATTCCTATAGGGATGTTTTCGGGGAGTAGGGTAAAAGCTGAGTAAAAGCTTGATTTTGTGCCTTTACGCATCCCCTCTTCACAAAACAAAGCCATTGGGTAGGGAGCCAACTCGTATTTGAAGTAGGCCCCTATTCTTTCAGGTCCTTATGTGTCTGTTTTGTGATACAGAGCCTTTGGAAAATGGTGAGAGTATCTATTTCAACCTGCTTGTTTTGCACTTTAACGGTAACTGACGACAAGGTTCGTACCTTGTCTTTTCGTTTGAAGCCAACTTTCCCAAACGAGTTTACCGTGATCTTTTTGATCCCATCGATTCCCAATTCTTGTGCCTTGTGGCAATTGACTTCAGGGTCCCCAACAATGCCACTGCTGATAGACATTATTTTTCGAAGAATACATCGACAAATCTTTACCTTTGGAGATATTGTCTCAACAGCAGTTGTCTCATGAAGATGATCAACCGGGACCCTCCAAAAAATGTAAACTTTAATTTTTTATAACATTTTAATTATTTATGTAACACAACAAATGTCAATAGACATAACAACTTTTTACCTGGCTTTTCTTTCACCTAATGCCCACAATTTCATGTTAGCAGTGTTTAGGTTAGGCCCATATCTTACAAATCTATTTTCTTAATTTTTGATTTTTTAGCGATTCCGAGAGAACTATATAGTCTACTGACCCCGTTTTGCGTTTAAATGAAAGGTAAGTAAATGTGCTAAAATGTAGTTTCTTATAATTTTTATTGTAGGATGAGTGGTTGTGCCGATATGTGACTGAAAACAAAAGCGAAACTGAATTTTTGGAAAACATGCGAAAACATGCCAATTTTTGAAGTGCCATATCTCAAAACGTATTACACATACGGAGCTGTGGATGGGCTTAAATTGTCACAAATTTAATATACTTTCAAAATGATCATGACAACTAATTTCAAAATACGCATAGTTTTTGAATTAAACTGCAGAAACTTCGAAAAGTCTGACAATTTTGCAGTTTTTCACGTATCATGCAGCTAGCACAACTTTTTTTTGCTTGCAAAACATAGTTTCACACTTCCCTAACGGATCCAAATAACATACCAAAAATGCAGCTTTACATCGCGTTTTGCGTTTTTAATGTACAACTTGACTGGCCTATTTAGGCATAAGTATAATATAAACATAAACCCAATAGTATAATATAAATATAATACTGTATATTAACATAAGGGAAATTTCATTTTCTAATTAAAAGGAATGTTATTTACAGTTTCTAATTGTTTTACTAATGTAAATCAGAAATAAAAGAAAAATAATAAAAGGCAGTCCATTAAAGTAACTGTAATTAGAAAATGAAGTAAAAGTTAATAATAAAAAAATTGACTATTTCTAAAAATTATCAAATAGATCACTTATATTTGATTAACTACACTAATTTTTTCCCTTATTTATATGCCTAAATGAAGAAACAATTTAGCTTTTAATTACTTCTAATTTTAAATATAAATACATATGTAATTAAACGGGATATTTATTACAACTTCTAATCGTTTTACTAATGTAAGCCAAAACATTAAAGAAAAATAATAAAAGAAAATACATTAAAGTAAGGAAAAACAAAACAAAGTTAGGAAAAGAAGAAAAATGTAATATGAAAGAGAAAAAAAAAAAAAGACACGCTATCAATGCGAATCAACCATCTCAAGCATAACAGGAAGTGGAGTTAGCCGTCAAGCTATTACAACAACTGAGATAGAAGTATCGATTTTTAGCATTTAAGCTAATAGCGGGAATCCAATGAAAACAATGCCAAATACCTTGGTGGAGAGTTAGCCCAGAACCTACATATATTTTTGAAGTCCTTTATGTGTACCTTATATAAGTCCTTATGTCATCTAGCAAAAGGGCATTAAAATTGGTAATAAACAGGCCACGCCCTTTCCTTGTCAGTCATTGAAGAAGTTACCCTTGTGTTGCTTTTACTAGATCAAAAAACAAGTGTAAAGAGCAAAGTTTTATGTAGGAATTAAAGTATTATAAAAGTTTGTTCATTTTTAACCTTATGTGTGTATTTTCTAATTAGTTAGGGATATTTTACTTTATCAACTTTTTTTGTTTAATTGTTTACAAACAGGCATTACTCAATGGGCCCAGCGTGCCTGTAGTGTATTTATTCCACATACTTTATTTCTGAGTAAGTTTTACAAATGTATATTCAAGTTACTATTTAGATTCTGTTTTTGTCACTTAGCTTTGATTCGTGATAATATTGGCAGCAGTTCATAGATGTTTTTGTTATTTGTTATCCTAGGAACAATGAACAAGCTCCTAGAATGACCAATTTGAATAAGAAACTAAAATCAAAGCACTCAAGCACAAAAAACAAATTTATTACAACTTGACATATCTAGATTCATGGAAAGAATAGGAACAAAACACACTCATCTGATGAGTTACTACAAGAAAAAGAAGAAATAAGATCTAATAATTTTGAAAAATTTCACATATTACATCATAAGGAAGATGGCACAAGCATTTAGGAATAGAAACAGGGTTGAAGTTTAACAAGCACAGCATCCATCAATGATTGGTTTAATTGGAAGGTTTTGGAAAGGAGCTGATGGTTATTCTACTGTAAAGGGAAAATGGTTGTGGCAAAAAAGAAACATTGTGATGATATCTGAACTGGGGGGGGGGGGTCCATTTCCTGAAAGTGTAATAGTGTATAGAACAGTGTAAGGCTTTCTTGTTTACTGTGGAGAAAGACTGGATTGTCCATTATCTGATAGATCTGTGTACAGGAAATCCAATAAATAATAATATTAGGATTCTTTTGTGTAAAGATTTTTTTCGATTTTTTTGGTGTGAAACATTAACCAATTTGAAACCCGGCCCATAGAAGTTTAAGGATAGGAAATATCTGATAAAATGTCCTATGTATTGGTAATACACTCAAATGCCAGAAAAACTGAGACAGTTGCTGCCATTTCCAATATATGCCACCACACTATCTCTGCAATCCGCTGTTGTATAATTTGCAATGACTGTGGCAATGTATCGTGATTTAAGTGACTTTGAATGAGATGTGATAGTAAGTGCAGGGAGTGTTGGGTAACTCCATCTCCGAAATTAACACGAAATTTGGATTTTTCACATACAAGAATTTCAAGGATATTCCACAACTACACAGCATCAGGGAAGACATGCAGCATGTGACACCACTCGGTCAGATGAAAAACTCTGGATGACAGTGGACAGAGTTGCTTGACAAGCATTCTAATATTCAACTGCAATGCAGCAGATAATAGAACATTTCAATGCTGGGGCCACATTTAATATCAGCATTTGGCTGATACAACATTCTATGAGTACTGGAGTTGACTCTCTATTTGGGTCCCATGCTGACTTGACAGCACAGGGCTCTGAGTCTCGCTTGGGCTCGTGAACTCCACCACTAGTCATAAGACAACTGTAGAAGTGTAGCCTGGACAGACAAGTTGTGTTTCCAACTGTTTCGGGCAGATGGTTGATAACCATGTGGAGAAAGCCTCATGAGACAATGGCTACCCCATGTCAACAAGGGACGGTCCAGGGCAGTGGTGGCTCTAGAGCATTTTCATCTAGCATGCATTAAGATCCCGATACATCTACAGACATCACTGACCGACGGACCATCATTGTGGATTATTTGTATCCTTTTATGTCGTGCATTCACTGAAGACTGGAGTGGGCTCTTTCAACAGGGCAATGCACCATCGTACAAGTCTGCAGTCACCAAATTATGGCTAGAGGAGCATTCCACTGAGTGTGATATCATGAGTTGGCTCAGACGTTTGCCAGATCTGAACCCAATACAACACGTTTGGGATGCTGTTCAACATCAGCCCCAAGGTTCCACCACTAGTGAGTATTCAGGAATTGGATCTTTACTGAGAAGGCATAGTGTACACTATTTATATAGTACTTCAGAAAGTCATGGAGTCTATGCTTCATCACACTGCTGAAGTAATCCAATCGAAAGAGGACCTACGTCTTACCAGACAGTGTCTCAGTTTTTCTGTACATCAGTGTAAAACAATGGAGTGGGTTAGATGGATTCTAGGGTTTCTTTGATTCTGTTTTACAGGAAGGTAAAACAACTGGTGCATGTGATGGAGGAAATAATTGTGAAAACAGAGGATATTTCTAATGGTGTTAAGACCAATTTGCAAGAACTTGTGCATCAACAAATGCATGAGCTCGCTCTCGCGCTCTCTCTCTCTATTATATTTATATATATATATATATATATATATATATATATATATATATATATAAAGCTGACTAGTTGTTTTATGTGAGCTTTCTATGTACTATATTGCAAATGTTTTTTTTTTTTTTTTAAATGTTGTTGATTATTTATGTAGTTTATGTATATGTTGGTGGGTTCTTCAAGTTTGAACTATACATGAGATCTGTGGAGTTAAGGTGTTGTGTATGTATGTATAATATATTGTTCTTTTCTGACAATGATGATGACATCAATGTATCTGCCATAGAAGAAGATGTAGAGACAATAGATAGAAAGTTTTTGCTTTTCAACAACCATTTGTTTGTTTTAGGTTGGCTTGTAAGTTTGTTTTGTCTCTCTATAGGATGAAATGTACAAAACATTTCAAAGCTGTTGGATGATAATTCCCTTTGTTTTCATATTGATTCATCAAAAAAAAGTATTTCATTCTTTTATCAATGCTCAGTATTTTTATTTATCTTTTATACTTTACATTATTTATGTAACTTATTTTGTGTAGGTGATTTGATCATTCCATTTCTGATAGGTATATGAAGCGGAATAAACAAAAGGAAATTTTTTATTCCTCAAAAAAAAAAAAAAAAAGGAAATCAAATGCAAAGCTTCAATTGCGAATTTCAATTGGAAAGTTTAAAGTCAACAATGAAACCCGACGAGAATCTCGCGCTCGAGAGAAGCACGAAGCGAGACAAGCAATCCCATTGTTGTTGGATATTCGGGCAGTGACGAGAACGAAGCGACTTCCTTTGGTCACCGATTTTGAAGAGAGCTCCCGCAAGATAAGGTTCAATTCCAGCATTGAGGCCGGATTCCTGTGGACCAGAAGAAACAAATGAGACGAAGATGTTTTAAGGCGACGGAGCAAAATTCAACCGAAGTGCTAAATATAATTACTCAAGCCGCAGGATAAATTAGGAGAAGAGGGCCTAATTGTGACGAAAATCAAAGATAGCAAACCATAAGCCTATCCCGAACAAACCATAAGCCTATCCCGAACAAATCAAATTGAAGTGGATTATTTGAAGATAAAATAGCTGACTACCTGATCCAGTTCGGAGAACTTAATTTATTCACAAGGTCAGGGCCTTTCATCAATGAAGATAATTCCACGGGATTCGGAAAGAAGATAGGACTTTCAAGTATTTAGTATTACCTCGTACCACAGAACTCTGTACTCTTATATGAATACAATTTATTGTATTGTATACGAACTTTATTAAAAAAAAAAAAAAAAAAAAAATTAGATCCTTATTTCATAAGGTTATGGGCCAAGCAACGTTCCACTGCGCGGTGCGAGGTCGTAAATAAATAGGACTAAATACATTGGGGAGCCCAACATCAAAATGGCCGAAAGTCAAAGGTATATTAGTACGATATTCGACGGAACAAACTATACGTCATGGCGTATTGGCATGAAGAATTCACTCATGCATGAAGGTCTATGGAGAGCGGCAAATATGTCCCTGGATGAAATTGAGAAGGTAGACGATAAGGTGGAACGCCGAAAACTCAAAGACAAAACAGAAAGAGCCTATGGAGCGATAGTCTCTTTATTGGACGATCGCCATAAACTTCTAGTTAAAGAAGAAACAGAGGCATGTGCACTCCTAAATGAATTGGAAAAGAGATTCAACAAGTTGGATAACTTAAAAATATCTCGTCTTAAGAGAAAGCTGTATAACATGACACATTTCCAAGACTGTGAGTCTTTAGAAAAGGGTCTAATGGATGTCAAGTTGTTATTAAGGGAACTGAATCAAATAGGCGGAACTGTGCCAGATCAAGAGTTATGTTGGATGATCTTATCTGGGTTGCCAAAAGAGTTTAGTTCAACTGCGCAAGGATTGCTCCTAACTGAAGGTACGCCTTATTTCACATTTGAAACCATAGTCGATCGCATATCAAATGAGGTCAACAGAAGCAAGGAAGAGACCAAGAAGGCTAACATAGAAGTGGACGCATACCCGACTAGAGTTAGTAAACCTCATGAACAAAGGAAAGACGAACGCAGGTGTTACGTGTGTGACAAAAAGGGGCACATTGCCAAAGATTGCCGACAGAAGCAGAAAAGGCATCCTAAAGAAAGAAGTTTCAATCGCAACAATAGAAGTTGGAATGAAAAACCCGCAGGTACTCAAAAGTCCAAAGCATATATGGGTGTTACAATTACGAATGCAGAAAATTGTTTGGTAGCAAAAGTAACCAAGGACACCTGGCTTTTAGACAGCGCTACGACCCATCACATAAGCTGTAAACGAGACAGTTTCACACAATATGAAGAACTGGCCGAACCCGTAAATATTCACGGTGCTTCGATAGAACCTGTCAAAGCAACAGGAATAGGAACTGTCGAACTAGTATGTATAGTAACTAGACATAGAAATGTCAATTTAACGCTTACAAACGTATATTACGTACCTGAATTAGGCATAAATTTGATTTCCTCAACACAGCTGGATCAAAAGGGTTTTGTCCAACATCTAGAGAATAGAACTTACACTGTTTCAGACAGGAGGGGATCGTGGGTTCTCAAAGGTGCTTTGCAAGACAACCTGTATCATGCTAATGTAAGATTACGCAAATTTTCAGTTAATTCATTCGTAAAGAAGGATGAAGATAAGTCGGAATTGTGGCATGAACGCATGGGCCACATATCATACAGAAGGCTAAAAATCATCATGGATGATAAGCTACTACGAGGAATGGATAGTGTTCCGGTCGATGTCAGGAAAGTGTGTGACGATTGTAAACTAGGAAAGTTAACTGATAAAGATCATAGAAGAATAAATCAAGTAAGATCATCAGACATAATGGAACTTATTCACACCGATGTTTGTGGACCAGTGAACATCCCAAACTACTATCGAGCTCAGTACATCCTCACGTTTATAGACGATTACTCCCGGCGAGCATTTGTTTATATCCTGAAGTCTAAGGAAGACGTAGCAAGAACCACCCGAGCTTTCATCACCTTCATAGAGACTCAAACGGATAAACACGTAAAGTGTTTGATGTCAGATCAGGGAAAAGAGTACACAAACGAAGAATTAAACACATTTCTTCACGAAAAGGGAATTAAACATTGTTATTCATCTCCTTACTCGCCTCAGAGTAATGGCGTAGCGGAAAGGTTTAACCGCACCTTACTGGACAGCGCAAGGACGCTTTTGATATCATCCAAGCTCCCTACAAATTTCTGGGTATTTGCGGTTGAAAGTGCTTGCTATCTGTTGAACAGATCACCACACGAGAGTATTCAAAACCAAATCCCGTTAAAAATCTGGAACAGAGGAAAATATGACCCGAGTGTAAAACACGTCAGAAAATTTGGCAGTCTGGCTTACATAAGAATACCGAAAGCCAGAAGAAACAACAAATTTCAAGAAAGAGCATACAGAGGGATACTGGTAGGCTATTCCACCAAAGTCAGAGGCTATAAACTCTGGATCCCTGAAAAACACAGGATAGAGGAGACAAGCAACGCTTTCATTAATGACAAATTATCTGGAGTGGATCTATTGAGAATCAAACCAGTCAAACCAGAAGACTACGCAAGTATAACAGCTAACCCAAATAGGCTAGAAGAAAGTTCAGATGAATCTGATGAAGAAAAGGGCGATGAAGAACAACATGCTGAGCAATCTGATGAAACAACAGAAGAACCAAGGATGGTCTTGCGTTCCGGAACAGTCGTGAAACCTCAAGTCAAACAAGTAAAGACTTTCTACGTACGTGCAAAAGAGCCTCAATCTTACCAAGAAGCACTAAACAGTGATGATCACAAACAGTGGAAGGATGCAATCGATAGTGAACTAGAAAACATCGTTTCGCATAAAACATGGAAGAAAGTCCGCATTCCGAAACATGTAACCCCCTTATCCACGAAGTGGATTTTCAAGATCAAATATCATCAAAATGGTGAAGTAGACAAGTATAAAGCTCGTCTAGTTGTGAAAGGATTCACACAGCAGAGATATCTTGACTATGACAAAACATACGCACCTACTCCTAGTATGACCAACATTCGACTGCTTCTCGCAATAGCCACTGACAAGGGATGGTTCATAGAACAAATTGATATAAACGCTGCTTATTTATATGGAGACCTTGATGAAGAAATATATCTGTTGATGCCTGAGGGAGTGACACATGACAAAAATAAGTATAATGGAGTTTTGCTTACGAAAGCCCTGTATGGATTGAAGCAAGCGGGCAGGCAATGGTATCTTGAGCTCAAAACCAAATTAAAGCAAATAGGATTTAAGCCCATTGAATCTGACCCTTGTATATACGTAAGTGTAGAAAAATCAGAAAACGTAATCATCATTGTTTACATTGACGATTTCCTGATAATAAGTCAAAACAAAAAGGAGATAGAAAACACTCTGAAAAATCTAGAAAGTATCTACAAAATTAAAAGATTGGGCCAGATAGATGAATTTCTGGGAATGAAGATATATTACGATCAATCCAACAGACGAATGGAAATAAGTTAACAGAGATGCATTGAAGAGCTACTCGAAGAAACTAAAATGAAAGATTTAAAGGGTATAAGCACTCCAATGGAACCGAACACTACTCAAACGATGAAAAACAGTAAAAGTTTGGATGCTGAAGAACATACAAGATACAGAAGTGTTGTGGGAAGTCTAAACTACTTGTGCAACACGTGTAGGCCTGATCTAAACTACACCGTAAATCAACTATCAAGAAAGAATGCTAATCCGTGTGAAGAGGATAAGCTGAAATTAAAAAGGGTACTTCGTTATCTGAAGGAAACGAAAACTTTGAAACTGATGTATTCACAATCTGATAGCCAGATCAAGACATACTGTGATGCTACTTGGGCCGATGATGTTGCAGATAGAAAATCAACCTCAGGCTGCGTCATGATGCTAAGCAACGGACCTATCCACTGGATAACCCGCAAACAACGGGTCGTTGCCATTTCTACCCAGGAATCAGAGTACATTTCTCTAGCGCAGTGTATATCTGAGCACAAAGCAGTAAAAAATGTTTTATTGGAAATCAGGGAAGTGGAATACATGATAAGTCCGAGTGTAGTATTCTGTGATAACCAGGCCGCGATAAAGTTAGCCACAAATGACGTAAATAGAAGTAAAAGCAGGCACATTGACATCAAATATCATGTAATTCGGGAAGCTGTTGAGAAAGGAGAAATAACCATTGAATATATTGAGTCAAATAAAAATGTAGCCGATGGCATGACAAAAACTTTAACTTTACAAAAGTTAAACACCTTTATTAAATTACTAGGTCTGACGAATTAAAAAAAAAAAGGAAATTCTTAGGCAAAATTAAATTCCCTATTGAAGCAGGGGGAGTATTGAAGCGGAATAAACAAAAGGAAATTTTTTATTCCTCAAAAAAAAAAAAAAAA
>JAFIDM010001028.1:3738757-3750424 GCA_023159025.1 Thereuonema tuberculata
CGGATTCCTGTGGACCAGAAGAAACAAATGAGACGAAGATGTTTTAAGGCGACGGAGCAAAATTCAACCGAAATGCTAAATATAATTACTCAAGCCGCAGGATAAATTAGGAGAAGAGGGCCTAATTGTGACGAAAATCAAAGATAGCAAACCATAAGCCTATCCCGAACAAACCATAAGCCTATCCCGAACAAATCAAATTGAAGTGGATTATTTGAAGATAAAATAGCTGACTACCTGATCCAGTTCGGAGAACTTAATTTATTCACAAGGTCAGGGCCTTTCATCAATGAAGATAATTCCACGGGATTCGGAAAGAAGATAGGACTTTCAAGTATTTAGTATTACCTCGTACCACAGAACTCTGTACTCTTATATGAATACAATTTATTGTATTGTATACGAACTTTATTAAAAAAAAAAAAAAAAAAAAAATTAGATCCTTATTTCAGTATACACTAAACTATCCATCACACACTGACTGCCCATGTAACACCGAGGACGGGTGAGAGCTAAAAGAACCATTCTAACATTTTGAGTTCGACCAACATAGGAATTTTTATGGAATCCATCCATCCATTTTAACATGAAGTCTATAGACTAAGCCTGCCGATAAACAAATGAAGAAATAGGCTAACAATGGACTTATAAATATTAAGACTTCGCATTTTTAGTCAATAATTGGTTTACTTAAATTTAAATGCTCACATCTTTATTATAATTAAGACATAAACTGGAGTCAACAATAATTAATTGTAACAATGAATTTTTTGGACACTGATTCTAAACTAATGGGTAACTTAGTGAAAAGTTAAAAAAAGATTAGCGTATGATCAAATAAACTAAGTAAATTAAATACTGAATATTACAAATAAAGTAAAACTATTTATACAATGGCAAGTTTAATGTGCGAAATACATATATATATATATATATATATATATATACATATATAACAAACCATCAGACCATGGTCGCACAAAACAAAAAGACTATACAGTCAAATCTCGTTACTATGCCACCTCGCTACTATGCCACTCTCGCATAACTCAATACGTACGCGCATAGTCAGACTGTGTGAAGGTCAAACACGTGATGCTTCTCCCCGACGCCATCAAGCCAATCACAACACGCACAGCGCCAGCCGACGATTTTTGAGAGCTTTGGACTAACTGATAAGTAACTTGAGAAAATAAAGCTGTTTTTACAAACCCTCGTTACTATGCCACTCTCGCTACTATGCCACTCTTGCTCGGTCCCGACAGGTGGCATAGTAACGAGATTTGACTGTATTAGCAAAATTAGCTTCGTTACATGTTTCGAGGGTCAAATTGACCCTTCTTCAAATGAATAACATAAAGGAAATGGTAGATACATAAAAGGAATCTTCAAACATTGTGACATAACTGGACGGCAATTAAGGCACCAGTTGGTGTCCATTATGTCCATGGGATGTATTAGCACTCATCAAAGGTTGCAAGACCATGCATCAGTAGAGGTGAGGACAAATCTCAGAGGGGACAGAATATGATGGCTCAAGCTAAAATAAAAAGATGGAAAAGACAAAAAAAAAAAAAAATGAAAAGAAAGAGAAATGGCAGACCATAACAATGTAACGACCCAAGGTTCACTACATCTACCTCCATTTTCTACTCTTTTATATCCTTCATTCTTTATAAGAAAGTCTTCATAACTATTTCTATCTTCTTCATTTTTCCAGGCATTGGTTTCAACAATTCCTTTATTTCCTCCATCAGGTATCTTCCAGATGCTTTGTAGTGCTCCCTCTAGCCTCCTTCTCATCTGGCATCCATCTTACCTAACTTTCCCATCTGGGCCCCGCTTTTAATTGCTTCTCAGCTTTCCTCAATTTACTTTATTTGTCTTCTTCTTTTGTTCCTCCTATCTCCCAGCCTGTCAACAGATGTGTTCATAGACAGGTCGACACCTTCTGCATCCAAATTGCTGCTCTCCTAAATGATGTCACATCAGGAGGGGGGCAGTGCAAAAAGGAGTGCAAAGAAAGACAAGAGTGAACGAGGCATTCCAGCAAGTAGGGCTGCCGGCTCCATAGCCGCCTTTCGAGAGCCCTATGCTATCGAGGCAGAATCAGGAATTCAATAAGAGAGGCAGCCGGATACTCAGCTGCCCTTCGGAGAACCCACCACGTCGGAGAAGGAACAGAAGAACCGTTACTGCACCGACAACCCAGTCTGGGCTGGCTTGTATCGGTCTATGCATTGGCTGAGTCAGCTTGGTGTGCAGGACTCTGTAACCCCAGTTCCCTCTGTGGATCAGCCTTCACAAAGTGCGTTCCCCAAGTCCCTGGTGTTGCTATGCGCTGAACCCTGGAGGCACATCTGACTGCAACCGAATGGTGAGCCAACGCGAGCGATCAGTGAGAATCGCTCAGGCAGAGTTCAGGTAGCAACGACTCCGAGACCTGTGTCATTGGATCGCATTGGGAGAACCCTTCTTCCTAGCCACTGGTGTGCTGCACTTCTTGTTGTGCAGTCTGTGCGGCCCAGACGTCGACAAGCATCCCTCCTTTCCCTCGAGAACTTCCACTGAGTGTGTGCAATCTCTAGCGGACTCTGTACTGGTACATTAGAATGCCACTATAATAATTGTTATTTGTACTGGTATATTATACAGTGAAACCTGTCAAGTTGACCACCTTTATAAGTTGACCACCTGTCTAAGTTGACCTAATTGACCAGGAACGGAATGGCTTAATTACTTTAACATTGAGTGAACCCTTTATAAGTTGACCACCTATCTAACTTGTATGTTGACCAGGTAATTAGGTAGAATTCGTCACAAAGCATAGCTCAAAACCTTTGTAAGTTGACCACTTCCAGAATGTTTTCTATGTCTTTCTAACAACTTTTAAACTGCATTTTTTTTTCTAATTTTCTAAAGAAAGAATTGTTAAGGAGCGTTTTAACGTCCATTCCACAGACGAAACTACTTTGAATTTCGCCGACAACTAGATGTAAGTACAAATGTACAGTATGTGTGAAGTACAAAACCCTTAACACATACACTAAGTTTATTACACCTATGCAAAATGTATTATTGTAATAATAAATTGAGTTTCATAATTAAATTAACTTGTTTCTGTTCAACTTACTACTATAGATTTACAGTAGTAACTATGACATTATCCAATAATTAATACATATGTATAATTAATGTTTAACCCTAATAAGTAATATTATTCCTATTTTGTATCATTTTGATTTCATATTTTATTTAATTTTGTAGTACTATACAATGTATATGTATAGTAGTAGTAAGTAGATGAGAAAATATGAAAATCAAAAAGTAAGTATTGTACCCTTGGTAAGTTGACCACCTGTCTAAGTTGACCACGAAAACGTGGAACCACTGGGTGGTCAACTTAGCAGGTTTCACTGTATATATTTCAATCTCTTCTGGAACCCCGAGGTAAAGTATATCCTTATTCTACTCACCCATATGTATTTATATATTTTCTCTCATTATTAAACCTCTCCGTCATTTTAAACTAGTTATCGAGCATTATTTATTTGTAATCTATTTTGACACTGTATTTCCTTTATCGACTCCTGCATTGGCCAGCATTAAGGGACGACAGCTCAGCTGGGTGTTGAAGGCCAGTCCTATCTACCATCTTCCCTCTGCTATGGCTAGACGTCATCCCTCCCTCCTTCTTTGTTTACAAAACAGTCCTCTTCCCTTCTGGCTTTACTGCATAGCACCGCCTAACTCTCCCCGAATATTCATCTCTCCATTTTCCTATTTTCTCAACTCCTTAAACGAGGTAAATTTGGGCCCGGCGCCTCGTTATCCTTCAAACAATCCAGTGTATATCCTCTTTCTCCTAAACCCTCCCCTCAAGTGTT
The DNA here is from genome assembly GCA_023159025.1 of Thereuonema tuberculata. Classification (NCBI taxonomy): domain Eukaryota; kingdom Metazoa; phylum Arthropoda; class Chilopoda; order Scutigeromorpha; family Scutigeridae; genus Thereuonema; species Thereuonema tuberculata. The sequence goes on from JAFIDM010001028.1 coordinate 3,742,645, forward strand.
CGCTTACTGACCATGGCAAGGCGTTACAACAATAACCGAAACAAGAGAATATAGTAAAATAAAAAGATTAAAAATGAGCACGATAATGCAGAATGGGCGAGAAAAAACAAAAACAGTAAATAAAAAGATAAAGCTTAGAGATAAAAAAGAACAATCAAGCATAAGAATGAAAGAGAATGAAAAAAAAATAAAATAAAATAAAATAAAAACGAAAAAATAAGGAAGAAAAGAAAAGATAGAATATAAGGATGAAAGAGAGCAATAAAGCGTAAGAATGAGAAAAAAAAAAAAAAACTTCCTTGCCTCATTATTTTTTTTCCTTCCCTTCTTTCCTCTTTTTCCTCCTTTCTTTTATTTAATGTATTCTATACTGTAGGGCATTCGAATATATTGAAGGCATCTGTATTGTAGCATTGGGACGTCTTTAATTACTAGTTTCCAAAAATTTCTTTAGGTAAGTGTCCTATTCAATGCCAAAAACAATTGGATTGTTAATTTCAAAGGTATGGTTGTGATGGTGGAAATGGACAGCTGTCATGTATTGCTGGTTGTTGTTCTTTACCGACATTACATGCTCATAAAGTCGGATCTCAGTTTTCTTTTGGTTTCTCCTATGTATAGGCATCTGGTGTCTGCTGGCGACTGACACTAGATACCATAGACGATCCCTCCTGTAGTATTCAGCTTATCATCAGCTTTATTAATCTCATCACATTTGAGCATCTATCCAAATTATTTCTGGATTTACATGCTAGCCATATATGATGCCTCGTCAATATTGGCTGCAGTCTCCTGTAAATCCATTCGTCATACTCCATGCTTACGTATTTAATGTTGTTACTGGATTTGCCATCATTGCCGCCTGTTCTCGTGCCTCGAACTTGCTTTTTTCTCCTGGCCCTTTCAAAGTGCTTTCTCACAAATGTAATGGGGAAGTTGTTCCTTAAGAATATTTTTGATTGTTACTAATTTCTTCATTTAATATTCGGTGGAACATATCCTAATTGCTCTTTTTACAGCCATTTGTATGGTGTTTATCTTATATGTCATTGAGGTTGCTGCTATGTAGTTGATAGTGATTCCTGAAAAGAATGGTCTTTGGTATACAGTAGTGTCATAAGTATGGCTATTTCTTATCGCATTTTTTTTTTTATTATTTCTTATTCTTGTTTCGGTTATTGTTATGGTCTGCCGTTTCTCTTTCTTTTCGGTTTTTTTTTTTTTTTTGTCTTTTCTTTTCCATCTTCTTATTTTAGATTCGACTAGTCAGAAGGAGAACCTCGAGTCATCATATTCTGTCCCCTCCAAGATTCCCATCCCATCCCCTGTGAGACTTGCCCTCACCCCTAGTGACACAAGGTCTTGCAACCTTTGATGCGTGCTGATACATCCCGTGGACATAACTGATACCAAGTGGTGCCGTAATTGGCATCCAGTTACATTTGAAGATTCATTTTATGTATTTGCCATTTCCTTTATGTTATTGATTTGAGAAAGAGGGTCGATTTGACTCTTGAAACATGTAATGATGCTAATTTTGTTATTTATAGTTTTTTTGTTTTGTGAAACCATGGTCTGATTGCTTAATAAAACAATTTATATTTAACTATGGTTTTTTTTTTTAAGTTTTCTTAAATGTTCCAATTATTAAAATTCTGTTATATAAAAATTATTATTTTTATTTTATTTAATTTTTTTTGTACAACTCTGCATCTAAAGAATTTAAAAAAAAATATATTCTAACCTGATGATGCCCATTCCATTTTTCAGCTGCAAAAGAAAATAGAAAGTTAAATTAATAAATAAAAGAATGGAAGAATTTAGTGAATGTATCATCAAAAGAACCTATATTTCCTATAACTTACTTTTCCTGTAACTACTTCCGTCACCAGATCAATGGTTCCTCCAGCTGCCAAACAAGCTAACTCATAGGTTGCCTAAAGATCAGGAGAGAAATTAAGAAATAAGCACAAGAAAACAAATATAGAAGAATGTTACAAACAAAAATCAAAATTAGATATTTTATATAAGAATATCCATACATTAAAACTTGCAAAGAAAACAACAACAAAGCTAACGACTTACAGGATGAAAATAAATGGCATCGTATTTTGACGACAGCCTTTCAAGGTCATCTACGTTTGTCATAAACTGAGTATTTTGTACCAATTCAATGATCTCATCACTGAAAAACAAAAATCCAACATTGTAAATCAAAGATTTCATAAGAAAATCAATGGAGCAAAGGAAAATATTTATAATTTTAATTTAAAAAAAATACTGAAATGACAACAATCCAAAACTGATTATTTTGGATTATTCTATTTACAGTGTGTGTCTGCTTGTGAATGCCCAAATGCTGTCTGAGCTTGGAACAAAATCATTCATGTACTTCTGATTGATATTTGTCTGCTTGGGTACGAAACAGATGATACAGCAGTAAATACATATTCCTCAAAAATTAATTTTATTAAGTAATTAAAGTTTTTAGGTTTACATTTACTAGTTCCTCAATAAATGTGACTGAAAACAATGGTAAATGAAATACAATATTATAAGCATCGTTTTAAAAAGTAATGGATTGGAAAGTAATTAGTTGTTACAAAATTAACATAGGAAAAGAATGTAACAAATAAAGACAACAGGAATAAAAGAAATATGCAGAGGACAACTCATTTGATAAAGAACACTCCAGGAGATGATGCCAATCCCAAGCTCAGATAGAACACGATGAATAAAAGTGGCCACTAGTGGAGTAAACTAGAATGACTGATAGGAAATGACCTTGAAAATAAAGATAAAAGACAAAGTGAACAGAGTCAGTCCAGTTAGAAGACCTGGAACCATTAGCCTAAATCAAAACAGAAAAAGGAATTTTCTTCTTTAGTTGCACGACGGCACTAATTTTAATAAGAAACAAAGCATTGTTTAATGTCATAATAAATACATTTATTTGTGTTTAATTAAATTGAAAAGAGGAAGAGGGTTTTGGCAAATCGTGGGCCAATTAAGCCTAATTTCAATTTTTTTTTTCCTTTATAGAGGGTGGGCATAAAAGCATGGTGGGGTTTCAAAGACAAGTATTTTCTGCATTGCTTAATGTGTACAGTTATGACATCTCTCAAATTGGAAGTGCAATTGATGTGCCTCAATGTGTCACCACCTGGCACACCTCCAAGTAGTATTCTAATCCCTGTCAGATTCAAAGCATGTCTGGTGTTTTGAAAAGGATGGTGCTCCCTCCATTTCCATCCCAATGTGCGATGCCTCCTCAATTCTGTTCTTCCAAAGAGCTGGATTGGATGTGTAACAGAAATGGATCTTCTGCAGTGGCCACTAGAATGCCTGAACCTAACGCCATTCTTCCTATGGGGGTACGTGAAAGACAACGTGTACATAACCTCCATCGGTGATTTCAAGGAACGGATCACCATGTTGTGGGAGGCATCACACCAGATATGCTTCCATGAGTCTGACAGGAATTAGATTACCACTTGGATGTGTGCCGGGTGAGTAAAGGTGTGCACATTGAGGGACTCAGTGACTCACATCAAACTTGGACTTTCAATTGAGGGATGTCATGACTATACATTAAGCTATACAGAAAATACATCTGAAACCCCATCATTCTTTATGTCCACCCTAATTTCTTTCCTTACTTGCCATTTATTAAGTTGAGAATGACCTTGTAGTTTCCACAAGTAGAAACTTTAATTATTTTTTTCATTCTTTTTTGCAATTTTAACTGTTTATAAATAGGCTATATTTTAAATGTGTGCTATATTTTTTTGAATGTTATTACAATAAGCATTCATTCCCATATGCTAAAGTTCGATTTATAATCTATTTTATTTTTAATGGCTTAAACTTTGTCTAGTATTTTGTAAAAAAAAAAAAAAATAATAATAATTACCTGTGCTGAGACTGAATTTCTTCTTTAGTTGCACGACGACACTAATTTTAATAAGAAACAAAACACTGTTTAATGTCATAATAAATAAAACATCACAATCCTCCTACTTTTCATGATATTAAAAGAAAACACCAATCCTTAACTCTTCAATTAAACATCTTTATCTCTTCAATATTTCTCTGAACGAGAATTTTCTTCAGGAAATTTACAAATGAGAAAAAAAACATCTTTCTTCCATTTCTAACAGAAATGAAATATAACAATCAAGATAAAGGATACAACAACGTTACAAATAACTTCCTCCTTTTCATTATTGCAGAAAATGTTATTATATAACTTTTCAATATTCATGGATAAAACTAAATTTTTAGTTTTAACTTAATATTCGTATTATTGTTTATAATCTTTACAAATTCATTTAATACAAATGAACACGATCTTTTCTGGGTTATTTGTAAAGGTTATAAGCAATAATAAGAATATTAAGTTAAAACTAAAATTTTTGTTTTATCCATGAATATTATAAAGCTATATAATAACATTTTCTGTAATAATGAAAAGTTATTTGTAGCATTGTTGTATCTTTTTTCTTAATTGTTATACTTCATTTCTGTTAGAAATGGAAGAAAGATGTTATTTTTTCTCATTTGTAACTTTCCTGATGAAAATTCTTGTTGAGAGAATTGAAATATTGAAGGGATAAAGATGTTTAATTGAAGAGATAAAGTTTTTGTGTCCTAATAAATACATTTATTTATGTTTAAAACTATATTTTTCCTTAACATGTTACAGTAAGGCTTAGATTTGGATTTAAAATGAATTACATACAAGGTTTTGTTTGTTCAGTATCTCGTAACTTCATTACATTCTGTGAAAAAATACATAAATATTGAGTAACTATCTGATAGACATCATTTAACCAGAAACAGTTTCCCCTCAAATCCCTTTTAAAATGGTTCATTTTGAATTACTCCTCAATAGCTAGATTTTTATATTTCATCCAAATAGTGTTAAACAGTTAAATAGTGTTAATGTTACTTTATACATCTTCTTAAGAACTTCTTCTTTATTCTATGCAATATTTCAACTGATTACATTTTCCGATCTTCTTCAGGTGGAACAAATTTAGTACATTCTCTAAGCTTATTCCTAAATTTTTGTAAAATTATAATAAAACAATAAGTTGTAAAATCATATATGTAACTAACATAACAATATATTCTTAATATATCATAACAATATTTAACAATTGTAGCAATATACAACATTTCATTTTCTTATATTTTTATACTTTCTTTAAATAATTTTACTGAATAACTATTAGCACTTTTTCTTGTTAATATAAATTATGAAAACCTATTTTTTTAGAGTCCTTCCAAATATCTATTTTAAGTGAATGTGGAATAAAATGCAATGACTGTTTCACAAACTAAATTTCTCCAACTGTTGCTTAGTATTTTTATTGATGCTCTTCCTGACATTAAATAGTGATTCAGATTGAAGTGAAAGTTTCCAAATCAAATATCAGAATAGGAGGAATCTACTTAGAAGCAAGTGAACAAAAGAGGGATGTCTTTTCTGATTACACTGACCAAAAATGCTTTGGATAAAAGAACTGCAATAATGCCTTGAAAAAAGTCACGCTACACTGACTGGTCGTATCTTTGTATTAAATGTTTCAGAAAGATTTCAACTTAAGCAGGTTTGTAGGCTTAGTTATTGTTTATCAAATCAAATCAATGACTTTATTTGTTCAACAGATTTAGGATATTCTTTCAAAGGCAATTGGCAGAGATTCATTGAAGGTAATATGTCAACAGCAGAAGTAGAACATGTGCAATGTTGATCAATGAGGTTACCCTTGCATCCACAGATATAGGGACTCATTCCATACATATTACAGACACTAGGAGGTTTCAGACAGTTGATAAAGCTCTTACACAATGCTAACAACATCAATACATAAGGACTATTGGCAACAATAGGATGTAGGCTTTTAGGAATCAGGTGATCACGTGTTCAAGCCTTGCAGATTAAAACAAATGTAATATTCAAATGAGAGATCCAATGAGTTATAAAACCACTTGATTGTTAAAGTGGTTCTTTAATGACCTGTAAATTGCTTAATGTAATAAAAATGTTGCCTTGAGTAAGAATAAGTCAAGAACAATGTGAATCTTATATTGGGCTGTTACATTCAAAAGGGAAGTCAGAAAATAAGTTCCCAACTCATGTACTTTGTTAATACTTTATATTTACTGAAATACTTTCATGATTAAAAAAGATATATCCTTAAACTATTTTTTAACATAGTTGCCGCTCTGTTGAAACACTTGTCTTGGCAAGAAATCTAGGAATATGCCACTAAATTCACTATGTCATTTTTGCATATGATGCACAGTTATAATGTTAGAGCAATAAACAGCTTCAAGTTCAGAAGCTAAAGTCACTGAGGAACGTTGATCATCATAAAATCATGTCATGTACTTTTATGAAAACTGGACAAGGCTGCAAAAAAGAAAATTCACATCCAAAAGAACCATATGCTGTTGATTTGCAAATATTAAAACTACTTCACACTTCTGCCAGAATGGCCAAACACAATTTATTCCCACAGTAAACATATAGTGGCAATGTCAGCACTCCAATATCATTCAGCAGTAGATAGGCAGAGATGCAGGAAAGAGAAAGTTTAATCTCCCCATTTAAACTGCTTAAACAAGTATGCGACACACTCGGGAGAGGTATTTTAGGGTGTGGTCCACGTATAGAATTCTTTAAGAGCTCAGAACAGCACTGCTGCAAGAGTGAGACATCATTCCACAACAAATGCGCCATATTGCGTGCATCATACAGCATACTGAATGTTTTTTATACCATCAAAGATGTTTAGTATGGCATCAATTGCTACTTAGCTCCAGGGACGCAAGTAGTTTTTCTTTATTCTGATCACAGTGGAGTCACTACTGTTGTGTTTTTGTTTTTTTTCTTTTCTTTTTTTGAGTTATTTTGTTCAAATGCTACATATCTTAAAATACAGTTTGGATGCAGTCCCACAGCTAGTGTGATCACAGATGGCATTATCCTTAATTTTTGAGAATGCATGTATTTCCCAGTGTTTCATATATCATAAATTACAGATACTCCCTTACGAAGCCTAATTCAACTCATTTTTATAGCCCTCATATCTTATTAGCACTGATACAACATGATTAAACTGTCATTCTGTAAAAGGTATTTTTTTATTACTTTTTTTATAATGGAAGAAATAAAACATGAAACTTTATTGTTAAATTATTTAAATCTCTCTCTCTCTCTCTCTCCATAAATATTTTCTCTTAAGATGTTTCTTTGTCACTGACCATGTGTGGATGTAAAGAGGAGCCGAAGTGGAGATCACATCTGTTCCTTATTTTACGTCGTAATAAAGCAATATCAAGCAGTCTTTAAAACTGTAGATTAACCAATGTAATTCATGAAAATTTCTAAATTAATGAATAACTTCATGAAAACATGATTTTAGAATCTGTAATAAGATGCTATTTATGATCCATTCATGAACTTCAGAATATCAAAATCAATAAACCACACTGACAGTCTCACTATGTTCTGTTCCCATTCTTAGTCTCCTCGATATAATCCACTTAAAAATCACTGGGTTCATCCTCCTTCGTTTAAAAAGTATTAAAACTTACTGCAAAGGCATTCATCTGAAGATATCACTACAATCGAAGTCCAGAGTCATAAACGGATCTTACAAAATGGTTTTCTTAAATAAAAACTGGACTACTAACAAAACAAAAAAAACAGAAATTATTTCTTAAGGTTCCGATAAAGTGGTCTTTTGGAAATTGGAGTCTTCGATAT
>JAFIDM010001028.1:3760424-3784025 GCA_023159025.1 Thereuonema tuberculata
TGAGACATCGATGTGAGGTCTGTATTCAAGCAGGAGGTGGTCATTTTGAACATCTTCTGTAATGGCAACGACCTTCGGAACGAAAAACGTTCCGGTGATTTTCAATGTTGTGAAGGCCATAACTCGGAAATAAAGCATTTCCGGACATATGTTGTAATGAACTATTTTGATTGTCTACATGTGGGAAATACATACCTGAAATTATGCCGTGTATTTTTGAAACACCCTGTATAGTGGAGTTTTATTTTCACTGACCTGATCAGCAGCAGAGAGGTCTTCATCAGACATTGTAGCAAAGTTCTCAGTCCAATTTTCAAACAAAATCTGGAAAAGAAAATGACAATATTTCAAAAATTTTGGTTAAAAAAAAAGATGACTTTCAGATCAATGAATAATCTGGTAGAACTAAATCCTATTCTGGTTCCCAAAAATATTTATTTTTCTAAAAAGTGGGGTTATATTGCATAAGGCATTCGTGTGAAGTTTATATATTTTGTGATAAAAGTATTTACTGTGCAGATTTAGTGTCTTCAATTCAAATTGGGCCTTGAATCACATTGTCATACACACATGTCCTAATGTAAAACGATTATATGTTCATGACATCATTTGAATTCTATATTTTGTGTTGATTCAATAGATTTTGCAACACAACTGCTTCCATGGAATTCTAACCTTATTCAAATACTTCTTTCTTTTTATCATCAAAGTACCCTTTTCATTTCTTCTTCAATTGGATGATAGGGTTTCCCTGGCTTTAATTTTTCACTGGGAATTTTCTAAAAATTGATTTGAAGAGGAAAAAGGAGAATTTGTAAACAATTCTGTCAAAAATATATTTAACAAACTGATGAAAGACAAAGAAAAAAAATCTACAAAACTTAGTAGGACCCAAGGATCAGCTCATCTTCAAATTCCTTGTTTTTGCAAAATTCTACAAATAGCAATCAACAATGATACCCTACTTTCTTTGTTGTCATTTGTTTAATATAAATGATATTAGTACAAAATATAATAAAATATATGCCGTGCCGGCTTGGCCGAGCGGTCTGCCGCGTGGCCTGTGTACCGGCACCTGGGTTCGAATCTTGATAGTGGCATGGCTGTTTCTTTCTTCTTCTGTTTCGTCCGTTCTTCCCTGGGACTCACTCTCTCAGGGTTCTTCTCGTCACCCTACCCAACTTCCTAGCCTTGTCCTGACGTTGTCAGGTTGTGCTAGCGCGTGGTCCGTCGTGGCCTATTCACGGATAATAATAATAATAATAATAATAATAATAATAAAATATAATATGCTTAACATAAAAAAATCAACTTTTGTGTAAACCAAGTAGGGATAAAAACCTAAGTACGTTATACTTTCAGTAAATTAACTCACAGGTATTTCCATCAAATACTAAACAGATCAGATGAAAACATTGGATGAAAGGATGGTTCAGGGATGAAATCATCGATTTGGATTCTACAATAAGTGCTTTCAAAATAAAGAGAAACCGGTCTTTCTTTTATTTCTGTTTATTTAGTTATAAAAGGATAAAAAAACTGAAATTATTTGAGAAACAGAAAAACCATTACCCAAAAAACAAAGACATAAAAACAAAGACAAAATTGAATTTAGAAATATTCCATGTGGTTATATAATACTCCATGCAAAGTTATTTCAGTTGTAACTCGAAAGAAAGATAAACATTAAACTAATTGAAACCTTATCTTACATTCTGAAGTACACAGATGATCTGTCTTCCCAATTAATTTTAATATCCACTGATTTCCAATGAATCTGTTTCAATAAATCAGATCTTACGAATATTTCTAACTTAAAACGTTTTCTACCTTGAGGTTTATTAGGTACAGTCCAATGTACTCTGGCACAACTCCAACAACAAAATGACATCTTCTGATAAGGCTGATAATGGAGCAAAAACTGGAGTTTTATTTATATTTATTAAAAAAGATTCCAATAGGAACATCACAAGTTTTTTTTTTGTTTTGTTTTGTTTTTTTTTATTTTATTATTGTCATTATAAGTTACTAATTATTGACCTTAATAGGTTACTGATGAAATTTTAACTCCAAATTTAGGATATTAATTCCTAAAATAAACATTACTAGCCTACAGAACTACTTAGCAGAAAGCTTTACTGAAAGATAAGGAAATCAAAACAAAACTTTACAGTTTAAAAAACTTATCTGCCGATATCTATTACTTAGTAGGATGAGGAAAGAAAAAAAAAATTAATGACTGAAAAACCCTTTTTAACAAGATACAAGAAAATTGTAGGATGTAGATGATTTAAAAGATCTGTAACAAGAAATTAAAAATAATTATTAAAAATAAGAATAGAAAATAATAAAAATAGATTTTGATGAATATTCATCTACATTAGATACTTGCGTCAGCTGAAGTAAATTCCTTTTTTTTCTAATGTTTTTCTACACGAGTATTTCATGACAATTGATTCCTAAGTGCTCATTTTCAAATAATTTACAATCATCTTTATATTTATTAATATTATTACAAAATCAAGTAATAACCTATAGAATTTCTTTATATCAAACAAACTAATGGCTTTTTCATATGAGGTTGGAAACATATTCTACCGTTTTTACTAAAAACTACAAAGATAATATCATAATAAAATTAAACTTTCCAAAAACGTTTTTAAAACGTTTTAAGGTAAAAATTAATAAATAAATTAAAACCCAGTTGATCTTCCATTTTGGTTTCACTTGTTGAAATCAGAAAAGAAATACGACAGGATTTTTGTCGAAACAAGTCTTTAGATTTTCATTTAGTTTGGCTGAATTTCAAATTACTTTCTTGGAGTTTTTAATTAAACGTTTTAAGATAAAAAGAAAGGAAACAATTTCAAACTTATTTTGGTTTAAGATCTCTTTTAAAATCATGTTGATTTTTTTCAATCAGAATGCTAAGCACTTGAAACGACTGATAAAGAATTTTTGGCTGTGAATAACGATTCGACTTCATAATTCCTCTGAAGAAACAGGACTTACATGAGGACAGATGGAGTCAAGGTCTTCCTAAATTATAAATTAGATCTTCATTTCTCAACAACCGCCATTAATGGCTGCCTCACTTACGATAGGATTGAATGAACTGGTTTCCCATACCATTTGAAAAAGTATGGCTGACGGAACACATCACTATGCGTATTTCACACGGATATTTGTGTGGGGTACTCACTATCCGAATCATCTAAATAAATATACATTAATGTTGAAATCAGGTTACACACCGATCTTTATGTAACTACTAGAGAATTTGTTTCGTTTTTTCACTCTGGTTATTTACGATACATAAATTAGAAGAACCCTTATCCTCATAACTGTAAATATTTTAAAAGCTGGTGGGCTCGTAAAAAAACACTGAAAAAAAAAAAAGAATAATAAATCAGAATTTCTCAGTTTGATAATTATTAACAAAAATGACGCACCAGTGGTAATGGGTTCAAACACCGAAAAAGGATATGCATGGGCGCCCGCAGAAATGTTTACGCGGCGAAGTAAAAATATAATAATTTCTTCTTCTTCTTCTTCTTCTTCTTCTTCTTCTTCTTCTTATTATTATTATTATTATTATATCGTAAAAGTTTCAAACCATGGGTTTCCCCAGCAAAGGCAATATGGCGGGTCAAGGACCAAAGCACATATTGCCAAGTGTAAAAAAAAAATATGGAAGAATGGTTAGGGATGTGTGCTTGTGTCCATAAATTTCCTAACTATGCGTGTGGTATTGAGTACCACAGCCTTCTGGAGTGGTGCATAAGTGTTTTTATGAAGTCCTAGTGAGCTGAGGCTGTAGTGCAATGTGTGAGGCACCAAACCAGTGGCGGACAGGACGATGGGTACAACACGTACGCGGTTCTGCCTCCACTGCTTCTGGAGCTCGTGTGCTAGATCGGTGTATTTATTGATCTTGTCTGCGTGCGTTTTCTGCATGTTCTTGCTGACGGGCACTGCAATATCAATAAGAGAGGTCTGTTTGTTGACCTTATCAACAAGTGTGATGTCAGGTCTCTTGTGATGTATAGTTTTGTCTGTGTGAATTGGGCGGTCCCAGTACAGCTTATGTGAGGGTGACTCTAGTACGCTTTGTGGTGTGTACTTGTAGTATGGGACCGTGTTCTTAATAAGTGAGTGTTTGTGTGCTAGCTGTTGATGAACGATCGACGCTACCTGATTGTGTCGGTGGAGGTAATCTGTTTGAGAGAGAAGGGGACACCCTGATTTTATGTGATCGATCGTCTCATGCGTAGTGTGGCATTTCCTGCATCTGTCGTCATCAGTGCAGGATCTAGGAAATTTATCGGGGGCAAGTCAGCCCCATGCCGCCCCTGAAGCTGTTTTTCACTATTTAATGCAATAATAAATAACTGTTTCAATCCCATTTTGCCGCCCCACAAACGTGCCATCCGGGGCAGTTCCCCCTTTTTGGCCCAGCCCTCCCCTTTAATCCGGTACTGGTCGTCATGTGTGTTTGCGTCGTGTAGAATGTGTTTCTTGTAGTTGGGTGTGGGGATGACTTGGTCCTGTATCGCGATCATGAACCCTTCGGTCACCCCAAGCTCACCACTCGTCAGCCATCTGTTCGACGCTTCCATGTCGACATGAGGTTGGCTGAGTTCGTGGCGATGTCTGCCATGGAGTTGTTTACGAGCTCATGATTCAAGCAGCTGCTGTGTGGGTGTCGGGGGTGGTGAGTGTTAGAGAAGGGTTTGCGAGGTCCAGGGGTGTGAGGTGTATGTCAGCCTTGACAATGGCTGAGTGGAGTGAGGAGTGTTGTGCTCTTTGGTGGATGTGTTCCCTAAGTGTGTGTTCTTGTTTTTCATGTAGGGTGAAGAGATTGATGAGTCCTCGGCCTCCCTCCTTGCGGGGAAGAGTCATCCTTTCCGTAGCGGACTTGGGGTGGTGCATGTTGTGTTTCGTGAATGTAGTGCGTCTTGTGGGTTGTAGTGCTTCGAGTTCAGTGTTTGTCCATGGAATTATGCCGAACGAATATGTTAGTGTGGCGACGGCAAAAGTATTGATGGCTTTCATTTTATTTCTGGCATTAAGTTGTGTTTTGAGGATGTTGTGAACGCGAGCACAGTATGTTTTCAAAATGGAGTTGCTCCTTACAATCCTGGGATTCCCATGGGTTTAAGTTTTTATTAAGTTATGTTAATGCAAAAAAAATCATATTTTCAATGAATAGATCTGAGAGAGCAATTTATTAGCAAATAAAGATACAAGTTTGAAAGGATATTTTTAACTAGTTGCAATCCGTGAAATATTCACGGAAGTAAAACAAATTCCACCTTTTTGAAATATCGTAAAATTTTTCAAAAACACAAGATAGAAAAAGATGTTCTAACAAGTAAGCTCAATTTTTATAAGGAGATTTGTTTATACGTAGTATCCTGTTTTTACTTGTTTTTGAATTACAATTTTTGGATTGATTTAAAATAATTAAAGATTATTTTGTTTTATATATTCAAACCGTTTTCCGAGATATGCGTAATCTATGTGTGAAAATAAAAAAGGAATTAAAGAAAATAAATGGACATCATTAAAGTCACTGCATGCTCCATCGGGAAGAGATGCTAACACAAATATGGACATAGTCACGGAGTCCGTCATTTTGGAGGCAAGAGCTCATTCTGCGGGGCTTAGGACATTCATCTATTGATATAATCATTTTTTTTTAAACTTCCCGCTGGAGGGGGTGGATACCAATTTCTATTTACTAAAAAAACTAGAATCATTTCGATCTGCACTTTAATTGCAAATGATAATTAAAACTCATTAATAATGCAAACGATAATCCAAAGGTAACCGCATTTTTTTTTTCAAATATCACCATTTTTTATTTTTTATCTGGAAATTTTAATTATGGCACATCTGATTTATTGAATTCATGAAAACTTTTATTATTAAAGAAATAATCTTGAAACATTAAAATTTTATTTCGGAGACTTGTGATTGGCATTCACAATTGTGATTGGATAGGATCATGGCAACAAGAAATTACCGCAAATGCATCCTTAAAGAACAAAATGTAATTGATCGATGCAGACAATGTGGAGAATCAACAGAAACCATAGAATCTGTTCTTGGAGCAAGTAGCACTCTGGCTGGAACCGACTACACAGTAAGACATAACAACGTGGCCAAGATTTTGTATCTTGAGCTTGCCCATTCAGAGGTCTCATTCAGGATAGAACACCTTATTACAAATACCAACCAGAGGATATCCTTGACAGCAACAAACACAAGATCTACTGGGATATGGAAATTCGCACTGATAAGAAGATTGAAGCAAATAGACCTGATATCATCCTCGTAGATAAAGAGAGAAAAGAGGCCATACTGTTTGATATAGCTGTGCCACTGGCCACAACCTTCATAAAGTATATGCCAGCAAGATTAATACATACACAGAGTTGCCATTGAAATAAAGCAGATATGCAAACTCAGAGCAGTTCACATTAGGCCAATAGTTATATCGGCGACTGGAATTTCAGTAAACACAAATAAACACAATCAGACAACTGGAATTTCTAGAAGCTAGACATATGGCAAAGGAAATGCAGGAATCTGTAATTTTAGACTCGTGTCACGGCGTAGAGTTTAATATCATCCATGTAGAATAAGTGTGTAATTTTGTATGGTGTCACAGTGCCTGAGGTAAGCCTATAACCGTGGGGTTTTGTGTTATCTAGTATGTGGTTCAGTGGATTCAAGTCAAGGCAGAACCAAAGAGGACTCAAGGAGTCTCCCTGGAAAATACCTTTCCTTATGGGAATGGGGTCTGTAGTGATGGAGGTGTTGGAGGTGCGTAAGTGTAATGTTGTGTTCCAACTCTTTATCATGGCATCTAAGAATCCCGTGATCTTGGGGTGTATTTTGTAGATATGAAGAGTGTGTAGAATCCATGAATGAGGGACAGAATCAAATGCCTTCTTGTAGTCGTTGTATGCGACATGTAAGTTCCTATTCTTCGCGCGCGCCTGGCGCAGGGTTACAGAGTCAATGAGGAGTTGCTCCTTAAATTCCTGGGAATTCCTGCGACCGCCCTTCTGCTGTTCGGAAAGAATGTTATGTGTTTCGATGTGAGTGGAGATCTTGTCTGCGAGGCAGGAAGTGAGGAGTTTGTAAAGTGTGGGGTCGCAAAATGATTGGACGGTAGTTAGCAGGGGTGCTGTTTCAGTGTTCTTGCTCTGTAGGTATGTGACACCCTGCGTGAGGAAACGAGGCATATGTTCTGGGTGTTGGATTATGTCAGTGATTATTATTATTAATAGTAGTAGTAGTATTAGTATTACACTCATTACCAAAAACGACCCTAGAAGGAGTTGTCCGATTGTAATGAAATTTCGTATGCAAAGACATTGGGACCACCCATGCAAATGATTAAACTTTGGTGTCCAATGAATGAATAGCGAGAGCTACAGCGCATCGGAACTGCGCACTCAGCATGTGTATATCAGAAGCGATTCTCAATCTGATGGTCAAAATTTCTGTTGCATTGCGAGTTAGGATACCTTTCAACGACTTCAAAAATTCCTCACCGCAGGATTCGAGCTCATTACGTGCAACGGAAGTTTGAGTTTGAAAGAGGTCGTATCATTGGATTGAAAGAGGCAGGTTGGGCAAATCGGAGAATCGCTCGTCATATTGGTCGAAGTGATGCGGCGATGAGAAGATGTTGGCAGGAATGGGTGGACAATGGCAGATTTCAGCGTCATGAAGGTAGCGGTCGATCTAGGGCCACAGCAGAGCGGGAGGATAGAGTGATTGTTAGATCAGCTGTCCCAGCGCCTGAATCATCGTTATCAACCATCAGACGTGCGACCCGCACACGAGTATCCACCATGACCATTCATAGACGGCTAAGAGAGCGACATCTACGCTCGTACCGACCGCTACGCCACCTGCCACTCACGTCTGCACACCGTCGGGCCAGATTAAAGTGGTGCTTGGCTCGATCCGGTTGGAATGATACTGACTAGGGACGTATAGTGTTTGGCGACGAATCCCGCTTCCAACTGTGTCCTGACGATCGTCGCAGACTTGTCTAGAGACGCCCAGGGCAGCGTGACGATCCTGCTTTCACTATTGCACGCCACACAGGCCCTCAACCAGGAGTTACAGTCTGGGATGCCATTTCCTTTGATAGCCGGACACCTTTGGTCGTCATTAGCGGCACACTTACAGCACAGCGGTACGTCGACAACATTCTGAGACCTGTTTTGCTACCCTTCCTTTTGCAATACCCTGGTCTTATTATTCAGTAAGATAATGCCAGACCACATACGGCACGTGTTGCTATGACCTGTCTTGCAGCGTTTGAAACACTTCCTTGGCCAGCCAGATCCCCAGATGTCTCTCCAATCGAGCATGTCTGGGATATGATGGGAAGGCGACTGCATCCACCAGGGAATGTGGATGACCTAGCCCGACAATTGGAGCAAATTTGGCAACAAATACCGCAGGAGACCATCAGGGAGCTTTATCACTCGATGCCACGTCGTGTGGCAGCTTGCATTCAGGGTAGAGGAGGGTCCAGTGGCGGATTTCCCAATAGGCGCAGGAGGCGCGCGCCACGGGCCTCATAAATCAAGGGGGCCTCAAAATTTACCTCTCAAAATAAAAACAAATTATTTTTTGGTTGTAAAGGCAACATTTCCTTATTTTTTTTTTTTGGTTGTAAAAGCAAGATTTCCTTTTTTTTTTGGTTGTAAAAGCAAGCCTAGGGGGCCCCACCAGTCAGCTTAGGGCCCCATCCACCCAAGTATTTCGTTTTTTTTGGTTTTGTTTTTTTTGGTTGTTGAATTGGAGATTCCGTTTTTTTTTCTTTTTGGTTGTTGAATTGGAGATTCCGTTTTTTTTTTTTTGGTTGTTGAATTGGAGATTCCGTTTTTTTTTTTTGGTTGTGGAATAATGGAACTCCCGCCCCGGGCCCCCAAAGGCATTGATACGCCACTGGTAATGAAAAAATTTAGAGGGGGCCTCAAAATTGAATTGTGCCTAGGGCCTCTCAAGTGCTAAATCCGCCATTGGGAGGGTCAACACCTTATTGAGCTCGTTACTTTGTAACTCTGTAACTCTGAAATAAATCATTCAATTTGTCTGAAATTTTAATCATTTTCTATTCTGTACATAATCTTCCTCTCCACCAATTTTTGTCTCCATCGGACAACTCCTTCTAGGTCGTCGTTTTTTTTGTTAATGAGTGTATATCATTCAGCATTCCGTATTCGGGGCAAGCGGACGTTCCACTGCTAATTGGTTGGACCACGGCTAATTTTATTCTGGCGGGAACAGTCACTGGCATTTTGGTTGTATTTGTTATCCAAAGCAATTTTATCTTCCATATTGAACACTGTTGTGGAATACGGAAATCATGGGATAAGCACTGTTTTTATTGTGGTTCCATAATAATTGGTCCATTGAGAGATGTCACAACATCCTTCAATACTGGCTGCTGATAAAGGAGAAATTACAGCTGTCTGCACAGCGCACAAATAGTTGGTAGCCATTGTTGGATTGTCTTTGGGTTCGTGATTTGAAGCACATTGTTTGAACAGTCAATGGTTGCCTTCGTCGCTTGGAGAAAATCCCTTCCTAGGATAACATCCTAACTACAGTCTTGTGCCACAAAGAATTCATATGGGATGACGGCTCCATTGATTTCCAGTCTGGCCGTCGTTTTGCCTAAGACGAACAGCTGATTTCCAGTGACGTCTCGGAGCACAGGTGAGTTCGTTGTTGTTATCATTTTGCATCTTTTTTTTTCTAAATGCCTCTGAGATTTAACTCACTGTAGCGCCAGAATCTACGAGTGCTTGCGTCAGTTGGTCATCGAAATAAAGGGTGATGATATTGTTCTTTAAGTCTCTGAAGTATTTGCGACATTGTCGCTGCCTTCATTGTCGCTTCTATTAGTTTTCCGGAACGGCGGGTGAAGAGCTACGACTGTTTTGTGGGTTCCGTGTCTTGTACGAAGCATTATTGCGTCCCTGTGGGTATAGTGTGGGATAACGTCTGCCATTTGCCGGTGGTCGGGATCGGCTGCGATGGCTCTGTGTGTAGGTAGGGTCGGTGCACTGGTTTTGGCACAGCTGATAATCTGTGGGTCGGCGCTCGGCGATTTGGCGGGTACGTCAGTGTTTGATTACATGCCCAATTCGGTGACAGTAAAAGCAAATGGGTTTGTCCTGGACTGTCCTCCATTCCTGTAGTCTTTGACGGTGTTGGATATGGTTTTGGGTTTGTCGGTGGTAGTAGTTTTCTATGGCCGGAATCGAATAAGTAGGGGCGGCTAGAGTTGGTCTCGTCTGCAGAGAAGAATCACTGTTTACCATTGCTACTGGAGCGATCAGCTGTTGGATTTGTTGTTGCAAGGCCGTTATTTGTCGTTGCAGCTGTTGAATTGCATCGTTTTGTGGTATAGATAAGGGATAAGGATTTCACTTTCTGATTAATTTTTCATATATTCGCTATCAATCCGACATTATCCTATCTTTGTGAGCTGTTGTAGTGGTCAGAAACCTTTTTGCTAAGAAAAGTCATTTTTTAACAACAAAATTTAAAAACAAAGAACTTCCACTCCGTCCATTAAAAAACTTCCCAGTTCAAGCATCTGGTCAAAGGAAAGCAGTTCATTTCAACATGTTTAGTGATCTTATACCTTTAGTTCAGAGATGCAGATATTTGAATATAATCAATGTTTTAACCAGCAGACCAGTGCATTGTTTATGGAGATTTTCTGCTTCATTAGGGTAATGATCTTTATTGAAGATTCTGCTTTCATGATTTTTGATGAAGAACAATTGCATATTCCTATTTATTGTCATTATATCGACGATTTCCTTCTATATACCCTCGAATCTATTCAACTGGGAATAAAAGATATCAAACTAATCTCGCAATCAAGTTCGACATCGAGAAAGAGGATCATCAGTCCATCCCTTATTTGGACGTACGCACAACTTAAGGCATTTCCAAACAGACATTTACAGAAAGCCTACGCACTCAGGCATCATACTCAACTTTAACTCCTTTTATCGTTCAATGTAGTTGCCATAGGTGTTAGAAGAGCCTTCTCATTGGACCTTTTTCGTCGGGGGATCTCAACCATCGCACGTCTCCTCTGTTTTAATGATTATCTGGCTGCTTTTGTTAAATGGCAAATAAAGAACACACTCAATAGCATCTTCGCCTACGAGAAAACCAACGACCATTCTAAAAAAGATCAGCAATATGCCACCATTGATTATCATCCCTCATTGTTCCATGCCGTAGCTAAACTACTGCGCCCACATGGTGTTCTCCTTACTGCCTCCAGCCGCACACCACCAAGAACTTTACTAATAAAGAAAGGCTGATCCATGCATTGACAGAGTGGTTTACTCCCTCCAGTACAAGGATCAGATCTGCAACGATATTGAAGACGTCCATTGGAGGACCGAATGGCGGATCACAGGCGTTCCCTAACCCCAGCACCTACTGTCCAGCAATCTACGACGACAGGTCACTCTCGTTGTATCCCCAGATTCTCGCCTAACGAAATCCCACATTCTCGCTATCGAATCTAACAATTTCCTTCGGAAATGCACCGAAGCAATGCTTTTTGCCATATCTACACTTGTTACGATGACTGTGTATCCGTCAATAACATCAACCAGTAAGGATTTCCAAAAAGGCCTAAAGATGCCCAGATGCAAGACAAGAATCATCCCACCACGTTTTTAATTGTTTTTTTTTTAGATCTCTGATGTCCTGTGCAGCCGTTCTGATATGCGTATGTCCTGTTTCCGGTGCAGTTTTCATTGTTAGGAAGGACCAGTAACGATCTTCAGTGTTTCCCACCTTTGTTTGTAAACATAACCACGTGTTCCCAGCTGGAACAATAATCAACAGCTTGTTCAGGAACGATAATCAACGCTACATGTCTTCACGCCTTTACTACGGTGTCTAACCCTGCGTTTCCTGGGATATTATTGGCTGTTCTCCCTTTATATTGACTAAAACTTTGTAGGTTGTCATCCACTGAGGAAGTCTCAGGTTCTTTTGGTTTCTGAGGAAGTTCCTATTCGAGACGAAATCATCTGGACTTTTTATCTGATTTTTTTAATATGCTTTAAATTTTAGCCTAGTGTGTTCACCTTTATATTTTTAATTCAAATACAGATTCTTAAAAAAATATCAACATTCTGAAAAGGAGACGGACTTTCTTAACCAAACTTTACACATGTACTAGAATACGATAGATAACGAAATGATTGCGTTATCAGCATTTTACTTCAGAATGGTTGCATTGCACTGTTAAATGGCGTACTGATGCACTGTTAAATTTCCAATAATTCTACCTGATTCTGGAATGGCACCCTACACCATGATACTTTCTGGTGACATGTCGTTTAATAAAGGCGCTCTGCCTCCATACGGAATAGGTCGGTCATCCTCCAAGGCAAAAGTCGAATCTAACACCACACAAGAGCATTCGAAGGTTGTCGAGGCTCCTCCGGCACAATACACTGCACATGGAGCAGACGGTAACAGGAAGAAAAAGGAAGAAGGCAGATGGTAAATGGTACGTACAATGGTGTCTGTTGATGTGTGTATAGGAGGTGAATATAGGTGGTAGGGAAGCCAAGCACTGCGCCCGGAGGTATATTATACAGAAGTAAAGAAAGATGGAGAGAAAGACTGAGAAAGTGTGGGTGTCTGTTGATACAGAATGTTTCAATGTATCTCTTATTGTTATTGGCTTTTTCTTATCATAGGAAAACCATAGTTGAAATCATTGTTGAAATTATTAGTTAAAAACTACTATTGTTAATGTAATCATAAATAACAATAAAAATAGTAAAATGCAACTGAATATAAAACAAAATCAAACAAATAGAAATTTATAGGACTAATAAAAAATAAAAATATTATTTTTCTAACTTTTAACATTGTTCATTCCCAAGGGTGATATATTGATGTTTTGTAAATTACAGAATGCAATGACAAGGGATTGACATGATTAGAATTGGTTTAAAATTAAGATGGAACAATTTCAAATTGACCAGTAAAGGGTTCTATTTGAACATCAATTGATCATTAAGTCTTTTTTGAATTTTGAAGATTTATTTTTAAGAAGAATATTTTTTGAAGAATAAATTTTAAATTTTCAAAATGAAACTTTAAATGACGTCTTTCTTGTAAACAAAAGGGCACTTGATTTATTACAATTAAAATTCAATTTCTCTGATTTCAACATTAACAGGAAAAATATTCCTAGGATATTAAATAATATTTTATTTTAATGAAAAAAAAATGATGATCAATGTCTTCTGAGAATTTCGATCTTCCGTTGTGTCTGCATATTAATAATTAGCTTGATGTCAGTGGATGTATTCTGTTTGGAGTCTTTCTAGATGGATAATAGCAGAGTGGATATCTATTATTAGATGACACTACGAAGGACTTTTCTGTTGTTCATTATCGTAGTAATAAAACGAATGTCTTTTCTCATTGTTACCAACCTAACAATGGTTTCCAGATACTCTTCCATCACTAAATCAACAAAAGCGTGGAGAGCGAAGGAAATGCTTCTCTTGGTTTGTTGTTGTTGTAGATGATTGTCGTGTAATCCTTCTTAGTCCTGTGTCCTTATAATTCAATGGCTTATTCGTGTGTTTTGTTCTCAAATTGATGTGTGTATTAGAATTGTTCTTTTAAGGTGAGTCTAGATGTAGTTGACAGGCGTTGACGAGGCTCCTGAATAACTTAGGGAAAACGATGGAATTGTTTCTTTTCTCTTCTTTACAATGAGAATTGATTTGGAATCGGCCATTATTGAGGGAAGATATTGTTGATCATTAAAGGATCTCGTAAAAGGGATGCAAATTAATATGGAATTCCAGGATTAATGGAAATAGAAATTGAATTTTATACACCTATGTACAAGAGTAACAGTTATACAGCATTTAAGATAGAAATTGCATTTCATACACCTATATACAAAAGTAACAGTTATACAGCATTTAAGAAGACAAAAATAGATGCTAATCTTCTTAACTGATCAAATCCCATTTCTCTAACGGCAGAAATAAAACCAAAACAATGAAGTTGAGGCTTTGAGTACATTAACAAGAGTTAAGCTAAGAAAGTTCTTCAGATAAACTGAAAATAATAATAAAAATATTAAAAAAAAAAAGTTCAACCTCATTTTTAAAGACGCTTGAACTGAATTACGAGTCAATCCTGTTTATTAATGTCTGTAAGTACGATATTTCTATTATTCGGAGCTTAACGATATTAGACTTATTTAAGAGTTTTGAACAACGATAATCTCCTGATATGGTTGCCATCAATCAGTTTTTGACCACATTCATGTCTACATTGTAACTATGATTTTTGTAAATATTTTATCAAATTTCATCCAAAGAAAATATTAGGTAAGGACGAATCAATATCATCATTTACTGTTTGTTTTAAGTGAATTAAATGAATAGCGCGAACAAGTCTCATTACTAACTCAAGTCCCGCTTACTAACATTGTATTAGATATTTTATCATGGATAGATGAAATAATTTCAACAAAACTTATTTTTGGAACTGTTTTATCATTATTTATCACAATCATTTATCACAATCTTCAAAAACAGTTTTTGTTGATGTCTTCTGAACTGAGACAACTGCTATACTTTAAGCTAGATTTGTTCTATGCCTAAAGGCAGTAAATTTTTAAGTATTTTAATCTAATCTTTCAGTAGGCTTAGTTTCTACCAGGCTTCTCAGTAACTGTTAACATAACTTTTCTGCAACTTACATAAGAACTTTGTAGTTAATGCATTCACTGGCCAAACAAATTTCGAATCTTTATTAATACCTTTTTTTCTTTAAAGATTTGTAATTTTTTGTTCAAGATGGGTAGAAAGGATTGAAGATCAGAGGACTTTCAAACATGGATGTGGGTGTGGGGGCAGTTGAGGGAGAGATGGTCCATTTCGGGATATAAGGGTGAAGATTATATCCTTCCAAGCTTGCAATGATGAGAGAACTAGTGCCTCTTAAAGTGAGCATTCAATGCTATATTAAGTTGTTGTTTTTTTATACAAACTATAAACTAACAATGGCAGTCTTGATTCACAAACATTTACTTGTTTCTTGAGAATAACGAAGAATGT
The DNA here is from genome assembly GCA_023159025.1 of Thereuonema tuberculata. Taxonomy (NCBI): domain Eukaryota; kingdom Metazoa; phylum Arthropoda; class Chilopoda; order Scutigeromorpha; family Scutigeridae; genus Thereuonema; species Thereuonema tuberculata. The sequence continues at coordinate 3,775,607 of JAFIDM010001028.1, forward strand.
CATTGGATTTATCAGTTTGAAAAAGTTAAATTAAGTAAACAAATTATCATCTATCAGAATTATGTTTCCTCGACGGAGAATAACAACATATTGTTTACTTCATCCTACTATAAAAGAAAACGCTGAATTCATAACAATCGTAATTAGATACCAGATAAATGGAATTACATATTATGGAGTAAGCAGTAAGTTGTTTTAATATAAAACCGGTTTATAAATGCTGAAGATGTTACTATCAAAAGAAAAAAGGATAACCACAATCAAAATCTCTTTTAGACATATAATGTTTCGTATCTTCCTTTTAGTTGCTTTTGTTGACCAAAAAAACTTAATTCTAAAACACTCTAGTATTTAAGAAATACTGGAAAGTTAAGAGTTCAGCAAGTGTTACAAAAAATCAAGTTTTTCTTTTAGACTTATTCATTGTTCATAGAAGAAACAATCTATCACCAGTTTCATTTGTAGAGTTAATTTTTGATAAAGTCAAAATAAGTCAGTTGTTGTCGAATAAACAGACCAACAAGTACCGAAGCCATCAGAAGTGAAAACTTTTTTAAATAGTAGCGTTAATTCCTTTTCCAATCTACATATTTTTCTTTTGAAAGTCGATATAAGAAACTGTTTTTAGGGTGTGTTTGTGGCGGAGGAGAAAATTTAACTTTTGATCTTTTATTTCTCTTGTTTTTTTTTAGGCAATGTAATTTTGTGATGTCAGACATTGGAGAAACGAAAAAGGGAGCTAAAATAGTAAGTATTAGTTTCAAAAGTAATTTAGGCACAAATTAAAAAAGATAATAATTATTCTAACCTGTCAAGATACGTTAACATAAGTTACATTGGTTCTTTAACTGAAAATTTTAAATGAAATACACTAATTCTTTTTTTATATGGTGGATATGTTCTATGGAATAAAGTGTAAAAAATCGTGCGTAAAAAGAATGCAAATGAGAAAATGTGGAATGGCTTCCATAATTACAGAATCAAGATACAATTTCTAACAATAAATAATTTCGAATTTAAAATATGTATTTTAATATATTCTACCTCGGAAATATACATATAAATAAAATCATAAAACAATTCAAATTTAAAAAAGAATAAAAAATAAGTCCTTTGATTGCTTGTCGCTGCCTGAGAACAATCCCAGCGCATCCCTCGAAATATCTCCATCACATTCACTGGTGGAACAAGAGTAAAATTTTCTTTTTTGTTTTGAGAAGGATTTCTTTTTTGAACTGTATTAAAGCAAACTTAAGTCGTAGAAATGGTTTATTTTCTGCCAAGTTATATCACATCAGGTAAAATAAAAAAATAAATCAAGTAAAAAAACAGAATTGGAAATAAAAGAAAGAGGAGTTGAGACAATAAAATAAAATAAAATAAAATAAAATAAAATAAAATAAAATAAAATAAAGTAAAGCAAAATGAACAGTTATTTTTCTAGGTTGAATGTCTATAATATTCTTTAAACCTGAGATTACTTGATCTACCCTTGATTTCTGAAAACTTACCTGAGTTTTACTTCATTTAAATTTTTTAAAAATTTATCGAATGAAAATATTTTTAAAGAATTTAAATTGTTAAAATAATAAATCACTAAATACTAAAAATCTTTCCAATGTTTTTTTTTTCTTTTTCTAAAGAAGAAAACGCTTTTGAAAATTTATATAATTAAATACTATTTTAAGAATTATAAAATTAAATAAGAATTTATAATAAGATTTTTAAAGTTTATACATTAAAAATCACAAACGTTTTCAAAACGATCTGCGTTTTATTTTCAAGTGACATTTTGAAAACATTAGTAATTTTTAATGAACAAACTTATTATAAATGTATTTGTGTGGTGGCCTTGATTTTTTGCTTTGAACATTTTACGCAAGTTAAACTATTTATTATGAATAAGAATTTAAAAATTATAAATTAAAAGAGCATTAAAATAAAATTATAAAATAGAAGAATTACAAAAGAAGGCATCTTTATTATAAATTAAATCAAACGGATACTTGGGTCATTTTTCTGGAAATCTATAATTTGAATTTTGCAATTGTATTTCTTTAGGATGGGTACTTGGTTTAGCTCTGATGTCCAGTGCTCCCAGATGCGTGTTTTGTTGCTGTAAACCTGAAACCGATGCTTATCTCGCCAAATATGCTCTTTCAGTAAGTCACCCATTGATGTTATTTCAAACAGTCATTCATGAAATAGTTCATTGATACTAAAAGGGAAGTGAGTGCAAAAAATTAGAGATTTCTTCATGTCGTGCTTCTAATGATAAATATAAAAATTCAGTAGGCATTTACAGAAGCATGTTAAGACCTACTATAAATACGGTACATTTCTTATCAATTTCAATCATCATCAGCATCTCTTTCTCTTCTACATTTAGTCTTTCATTCATTAAAAACGATACTTTAAATATTTAACTTTTTTTCAAAATCTTTCCACATTTTTTAAGAAAATACAATCATTAAAAATTCATTCATTTATTTATTTATTTATTTACTTATTTATTTATTTATTTATTTCCCTATCAATTATTGCAATTTTAGTTAGGGACAGTTAGCCTTTATCAACAGGGGCTGTTATTCACATTGAAATAATTAAATTTCTTTAAACATTTTTTTATATATTATTTTGTGCCAAATTGGTGTTGACTTTTTTTTTCATTATCATCATTTTTTATTTTTGTAAAATGAAATTTATTCTATTAAAATGATGAAAAGTATCTCCAATTGTACTCAATAGAGAGTATAATAACGACTGTAAACAAATACTTTAATTAAAAGTATTTAAAACTATAGTACCTGAACTATACATAAGAAATGAGCAAATAATAAACCTATTCAAATATCCAAAATGGTGTAAATCGACATTCTATTCTATCTATATATACCAATAACAATAAAATATTTTTATAGGGTTGCTCTTTTTCATCCAAAGGGAGAATATAAGCAAAATCAATTCATTCATTAGTACAGTAAGAAGTAAATTCAAAGAAAAGATAACAGCCTATTTTTTCTTCTTAATTTTTTTTCGTCATTAAGTTTTTATAGAATCCAATTTCTTAGCTTTTTTTTTTTTTTTTCACAGTAGAGATTTTATCTATGTTTGTTTTATGATCGAACTGCTCGTATATCTTTTCAATATAATATAATCTATGTTTCTCTCACCATATTTATTGTTAATGAAATCAATAATCTAGTGTAAATTTCTTTCTTGTTCTAAGATTGTAGTTCGTTAAATTGTTATCTTTGATTTTATAAAAATATATGATCATGATAAGGTAATAGGATTTCTGTATTACGTTTACGAGTTTATATATTTTTTTATCTGTTCAATTCTTTTCCAGATGTTTGCTGAGAATAATAGTTTGAAGATTGTTTTTCTGAATTTTCTGAATTTTTCTGAATTTAAATTTGAATTATCAGTGTTTACTTAAATGACATTTTCATAATTTATATTTGAGTCTGTAAGTGCGTAATATATTAATATTTTAATTTTTGTTGGTAAAATATTTTTAATATGATAGAAAATATATAATAATGAATTTAATTTATTGCAAACTATATTTATGTGATCGTATCATGTGAATGCATCATTTATTGTTATTCCTAGACATTTTAGTGTTTTAACATTTTGTACTTTAAAGCAGTTAGTGTCTATCAGCATTGATGGGAGTGATAGTATATATGCGCTTCTCTTTTTGGTAATAGTTTTTTAGGATGAATGCATATAAGTTTTTTTATTTGTTTTTTTTTTCTCATTTATTTTGTTAGTTTGTTTTTATGTGTCCATTTTAGTATTTCTGTGAAATCTCTTTGTAGTTTTTCTTCGTTTTTTTTTTCGTTTTCGTCTATTGCGTAAATTACGATATCGTCAGCATATATATGTATTTTGCATTGACCTACTATTTTGAATATAAAATTTATATATACTGTCCGGCCACTTTATTAGATACAGCTATGCGCACAAATGCTGCGTCTCACAAAAACTTTTCAAGCCGGTGGGGGCAGTGTCGTAGTGTGGGGGATGTTTTCCTGGCACATGTTGAGTCCATTGATACCTCTGGAGACACATCAGGATGCTTGAGTATACCTAAACCTCGTAGCTGACCAAGTGCAACCGTACATGTTAACAGTTTATCCTCATGCAGATGGCTACTTCCAGCAGGATAATGCACCGGTGCACAAAGCCAGCATCACTATGGGATGGTCTGAGGAACATGACGATGACTTTTCTTGCTGCAGTGGCCCACTCAGTCCCCGGATCTCAGCCCGATTGAAAGTTTGTGGGATGAGCTGGAAAGGGCTGTTCGCTCCAGGCCTACACTTCCATCAAATCTTCAGGAATTGCGTGACACACTCATGTCTGCATGGTACACAATACCTCAACAACGTTTTCAGCAGAATCCATGCCTCGACGAATTCAGGCTGTTTTGAGGGCTAAAGGAGGCCCAACACGCTACTAGGTAAGTGTACTTAATAAAGTGGCCGGACAGTGTATAAGATAAAGAAAAGTGGTCCTAAATTGGAGTCTTGGGGAACTCCCACCTTTGTTGTTTTTTTGTTACTTTTTTGGCCTTGTAAATGGATACGCATATCTTTCTATTTTTAAAATAATTTTTTATTACCTCCAATACTGAATTTCTAATTCCCAATTACAATTTGACAAAGAGTATCTCTAAGTTGATTGAATCAAAGGCTTTACTTTGATCTATAGATAATAATAGAATAAAATTTCTGTTATTTAAGCTTTCGTTAAAATTACTTCTTGATTTTTCTAATAGACTACTTATACTTTTATTTTTTTGATAAGCATATTGCTCTGAATATATTAATATCGTATTTATCTAAAAAAAATTATTTAATTTTGAAGAAATGTAATTTTCTATTATTTTGCCTATAACAGGTTGTATGGAGATTGGTCTATAATTAGCAAGATTTCTAAAGCTATCGCATTTATACATTGGAGTAATTTTGGTAGTTTTTAGATCTGTGGTGTATTTTTTCCGTTGATATAATGTGTTTGATAATTATTTTTATTATATAAGAAAATAACATGTTGTTTTGTTTTATGGTTCCTATCTTCAATTAGTCAAGACCGATAGATTTTTTGTTTTTCATATTTTTGATTATAATACTTGGATCACTTATTGAAGGCTCTTCCAGGGCCATTGTATTTCTGGGTCTGTGGGTATTAATAGTTTTGAATTATAGTCCCTCAAAATTTAGGGGAAAGGATCAATAGTTAGTTTCAAAACGTTGACCTTTTTCCCTAATTTTTGAGGGATCGGAAAGGAGAGAAGCTACCAATCCAGCATCTTAGGATGTGGATTCAATCTCTACTTAAGGCATGGGTGTTTATTCTTTCTTTCTTCTTTCAAAACGAACTCAAAAGATCTATTCGTGACAAATTTCGAATTTTGCTGACTGCCGAATCATCACCCTTGGATTGGAAGAAAGATCTGCAATGGCAGCAAAATAGACAAAGAGACTTTTTTCCTGGCGTTGATCTAAGGAAACTTGTATTTTCTTCAAATCTTTCAAACCTTCTAAATTTTCCATTAGTAGAATTTTCGTATTATATATATTTTTTATTATTATAACCATATTTTTAAAGTTATTCATTTTATATAGAATATTTAATTCTCTGTATAAGGTGCTACAGTTCCACTTCAATTATTGAACTTTTAAATTTTAACATATATTTTAATAATATTGTAGATTACAATGTCACGTGATATTTATACAGTAAACTCCCGATTATCCGCGGAATTGGGTAGCGAGGCAACTGCGGATAAGAGGAATTCCGCGGATAATCCGAAATAGGACGAAAATCAACACAAAAATGCTTTTAACATGTTTTATTTACATTAAAACTGTATTGACACACAGTTAGAGTACATATATTATAAACAATTATTTTATTTTAAATTATTTATTTATTTTTAAATTTTATTATTACGGGAAGGCTCTCCCGTAAATTGCCGGCCTAAGCTCCGCCCACAAGGTCGTTCTTTAAATTGTTTGTCTATAATTGTCTTCACTTAGTTTGTTAGCCTCTTTTATTGTTTACCTTATTCTATCATTTAATTTTTTTTTTTAATTCCATATTTTATTGTACAGTAAAAAAAAATGGAAACAGGAGAGGTCCGCGGATAATCGGGAGTTTACTGTAGTTAAATCCCAGAAATTCATTGTATTTGAGATACACGTGACCACTGCGAGGCCCTGGTCTTTTTTTTGAGAAAAATAATGATTGGACTTGAGGAGGGGATAATACTTATTTGTGTTAGACAGAGCATTAGTCATTGACACCCCCACATAAGGGCAAGGAGGGAAGGGCGGGTATTTATTCAACCATGGAATTTTCAATATAAATGAAAGCCACCGAATTCTTTTTTCTCTCAAGAGATTTAAAAGCTAAAAAATAATAAATTTTATTATAACTAATTACTTTAGTTTAATTATATTTTATTTTGTGTAATTTCACAATAAAAAGTACAATTTTTACAGACTTTTTTACACTGCCTGGAGAAAATCCTGTGGGTGTTGATGATGATAATCTCCGTTTTATTCACTGGGGTTAGAGCTGTTACTATGTTTTGGACGTTTATCCCAAACGAGGTGAAAGTCATAAACGTCCAAAAAATAAAAACCAGAGATCGGGAAAAAGAAGATCGTCGTTCTATAGCTAACTGGATCTCAATGATGGCGATCTTCATCTCTGGATTAGATCTAAAGATGATCTAAGGATAATCTGACATTGATATCGAGTGAAGTATTTATCTCTTAGTTAATCTTGTGGATGAATCTGATCGAATAAACATTGGATTTTCCATGTAAAAGGTAATTCCTGTGACTTGCTCGAGTTTTCTTTCACAAATAATTCTTGTCTCAAATCTCTTGAAAGGAACTGGGTTTTCTAGTTTTTCTTTCGAATAAAGTGACTGTGGTTCTTATGTTCAACAAGAAATATCGTTAGGAAAATATTCAATAATAACTCTAAATAGAACAGTTTGTGGTCAAAAGTGCTTCCGTCAATTAGAACATTCACTAGAAAACACTACGGAAGTATAACTCCTAAAGATCTATGGAAATGTAATATTCCTATTACCAGTATTTTATTTAAGTGCTTAGATCTCGTATGTTTCACCTAAATTCACCTAAACTTGATATAAGAACATTAAACAACTCCTAGCTAGATGAATTATAACTGGAATGAACCTTTCCTCTTTTTGCACTTCAGGATCCAGGGATACAAAACGAAACACCAGAGACATTTGCTCGTGTGTCTGGGATGCAGACCAGTAGGATGGAAAAGTACTTATCATCCAATATGTTTTTAAGATAGTTTTCTGGATCTTACTTCAATCTGTTCAAACAGTTCATTCAGTTTTCATTGGTAGACTAAATACAATAGAAATAAAATAAAACATATCATTAATTGTAATGCACGAGCGACATTAACATAGTATTCCTATTTACGGCAACAAATGTCGGGGAGATGTAATTAATCAATACCTCAATGGGATTCACTGACCAGCTTATCTTCAGTGTGGCCGGGAAGTTCCTGTACTCCTTAACTGGTAGTCATATTTTAAGCAAATATTTACACATTAAGCGTCCAATGTGTCTGTGTGTTCGCTATCCTGCTGTGCACACAAGTTCATACGACACCACGTCCTACTTGACATTTTTTGGAGCAGTGTGATGGTTCGAATGCGTCCTCAACTGCATTGAGCAATTGTAGCATTACGACGTTCGGACACGTAGGCATTGATGATTCCCACACAATGAGTTGTCGTGAGGTCAGGACTTCAGGGTGGCCATTTCAATGAAGTTGGCGCTGCTGGAACACAAAAGAAATTATTAGACTGAAGTCAAAGGGACTGTATTTAAAGGCAAAGAAAAAGGAGAGATGTTTTGTCAAAATAAAATAAAACGCTTCGGAAGTATCTGTGTTTTTAAGAATTCCATTACAGATTATAATCGAACCTCAGTGGAAGATCAATACATGAAGAATTTAACCCAATGTAGACAACCTTAAGTTTGAAAAATATAGTCATTAGGAAACTGAAAGGAATTCTGGATATTTCGCCAATTTGAAAATTTGAATTCACTTAGTGTTTGAAAATATCGTGAGGGTTGGAAAGGAATGGAATTTTAACGTTAAAATGTAGATGTGAAGGTTTGAATGGGATTTTACTATCTTTTCAGTAACTACGTTTTATTAGAACTCTATTGATGTTGTTTAGAAAACATCCTCTAATATTCTAATAATATCCTCTAATATTGAAACATAATTGAAGCTGTTGTTGCAACATTTAGTTTAGAAAGAACTTTAAACGACTTGAGGCTGATCAACTCATCAGTCTAATGTGTAACGAGAATTCATTCCTTTAAGTTTGGAGATT
>JAFIDM010001028.1:3799985-3818645 GCA_023159025.1 Thereuonema tuberculata
GAATGAAGTAATTAATAAATACCTCCTCCGACTCTAAAGAAAACCCTGCTTCAAGTGAATGAAGTAAATAATAAGTACCTCCTCCGACTCTAAAGAAAACCCTGCTTCAAGTGAATGAAGTAATTAATAAATACCTCCTCCGACTCTAAAGAAAACCCTACTTCAAGTGAATGAAGTAATTAATAAATACCTCCTCCGACTCTAAAGAAAACCCTGCTTCAAGTGAATGAAGTAATTAATAAATACCTCCTCCGACTCTAAAGAAAACCCTGCTTTTAAAACTGCTTGAAGAGAATGAAGAAGGTTTAGTTACAAATTGAAATGACTCTTCTAAAGATATTTTATCTTTTCATAAATTAAAACAAAACAAAAATCTTGGAATAAAAATAAAATATTTTTCGTGTGTTGCTGAATTGTAGTGATTAAAAAGATTACAAACATGAAAATAATATTAAAAAGTTTAATGTGTGTAATTTTTTAATCACTCAAAATCTTGGAAACTCGATCAAAGATGGATAAATTTCTTAACAAAATTTTATTCAAAACAATCGTAAGATGAGACGTCGTGAAATGACTGATTACAAAAGCAATCTTGGGAGTCAACAGTTTCTTCGTATTTTTCGTTTTAATATTAATGATAATGAGACTGAAAATTGTAAAAAACAATTTTTGAAGAAACTGTAATCCAAAATAAGAGGAACAAAAATAAGTAAAATAAAATTACAAAAATAGAAAAGTAATCATAAAAATCAATCCATAGGAAGGTTTTGATCCTCAAAAGACCAGGCCCTCGAGGCTGCATCGTAGAATCCCAGTTTTAGGATGGATTCAGAGCTCGAATCGTAATTAGGAACACGTCGGAGTGAAAAAAAAATGTCCATTAATGTCAGAATTGTTTTTGAGACTCATCGACTAATTTCCTAAAGAAAAAGTATTATTTCTATTTGAGTTAGGATTTTTATTAATAGTGAAAATACTGTTTATTCTGAATCACAGTTTCTATTAAATGTGCATTATAGATAGAATTGTAATCTCTCCAGTTTCTTTAGTTTTTACAGCTTTTATTTTGTATTGTTTCCAAACTCGTTGTCTGATAAATTTTAAAAATTTATTCATTTTTCGTTTTCTATAATCTTAGCTAATTTCCGGTTCAAAAAATAGCTGGCTTAATATGAATGATTCTTTTTCTAATAACTCCTTCTTTACTATTGAAACCTATCTCTTGTTGTTTGACTGGAGGAACCGGTCGGCCATTTTCTTTCCAAAAGGGTCCACCCAGCCCTCTGTAAAAATGGATACCTGGTTTGTTCCCCCGGAGTTAATTGATCTCCCCATCTGAAGGAATCTAACTTCCATGACCCTTCATATTGGATTCCATTAATTTTATTCTCCTAAACATTCCTTTTTCAATTTCCTTCTCAATTGAATATTCGATTCATTTTTATCCCAGTTTCTTGTGAATCCATTTGTGTTTGTTGTTTCTCAGCTTCTTCTAACTTTGTAGATGTATTTATATATTTTTTAGGAAATTTTTACTAAAAGCTGTGACATTCACTTTCAAATTGTTAAATATTTGTAAAAAGTTTTACTCGAAAAAAAGATAAATTACTTGATTTTAGTAAAAGATGAACTAACGAAGGTTTATCTCATTTTGAAATAAGAAGTTTAAATAATGTGGCTAATAATAGAGCCTATGCATAATCATTTGATTAACATAAATAATGATAATAATAATAATAATTTTTTTTTCTTTTTTTTTTTTTCCTTTTTAAAAATTTTAAATTAACCATTATTTAAAATTTTTTTTTTACTAGAGAAATGTGATTATTGTTTTCAAATAAATTTACATTTAAATTATTAATAAAATTGTCAATTTTATAATTAACATTTCTTATTCCATAACTGTTATTTATGTAAGGATTGTTAATTTTATATGGCTTTCAGATCTTAAGTTATAGTTTTGTATAATATTATCCTTTATTTTCAATATGTGATAGTAATTTTTCAATAAAATATTATAAGTTTTGATTTGGTAATAAAATACCATATTTATTCAACATAAAGTATCTTTTTATTTTGTTCTTCCAAATTGTTTTAGTGAGTATAAGTTTTAGAACCTTAATTTGAAGAATTTTTAAGCTCTCAAGATGTGTCATTTGTATTTGCCCATATATTAATACTTTAATTTAATAAGGAATCAAACAAAGCATAGTAGATCAGTATTTTTGTTTTTAAAGGCAGAATATTTTTTATTTATAAAAAAAGTATATAAAGCAGAATATTTTTTATGTAATAAAAAATATATATTGTTGAGTTTAATTTTTTATGTAAAATAGGTCATTTTGAATAACCTTTACAAATACAAATAAAAAACTATTGAAGCAAATCAGAGAAATAAATTCAGAAAATAATGTTTTACAATTTTCTTGTTAAATAAAACTTTTAAAATTGTATTTTTTTTTTATCTGATTCGTCTCATTCTATCAATTACTTCAATTCACGGGGTTGTTATATTCTTTCTCTAATATTACAATAGCTTATCACAATTATAGGAAGCTAAATCAACATAAATACATATCAATAAATACAATTAAAAGAAAAGGTAGAGTTTATTCTGTTGTATTTCTTCTTCTCTTTTCTATTCCTTCTTGTACAATATCTTACTCTATTTAATTCACTTGTTAATGTTTTACGTTAATAAAAAATAAAATAATAAATAAAAAATTAGTCAAATTCATTAAAATGCCAAGGACGTAAATAGGAAGGGAGGAACGCAATGGTTTGCTTGTTTTATGAACGCTTGGTTGATAATAATTTAAGTCTTTAGCTTTGTATAGTCTTAATTATAGCATGTTAGTATGTTTTTACTTATATCATAATGAAAAGTATTTCATTACTTATCATTGTAAATTAATTGGTTGTAGTAATGTTCAGCTGTTTCGGCATAGCCTTGGGGTCAAGGCGGTGGCTTTCCTTAAGACAGATGCCTAGGTTCGAATCCCGGCATTGGCATGGATGTTTCACTTTCCTTTCCTGTTTGTCTGATTCTCCATCTTTCACTTCAGGTCTAAAGCCATTCCAAAATGGTTTCCTGAGGAAGGCAATGGGAACCCACCTCAGTATCTGTTCCCCAGGAGATCATATGATCCTTCTAGGGTCCACTAAGATGTGAACTCCAGAGATCCATAGAACACGTAACTCCATCCTTGGAGATCTTACTCAGAAAAGAAAAATAAGGTTGAAACATAATAAATTGTAGAACTTTCACTTAATTCAAAGTTACAGAAGATAATTCGCTTTTAAAATGTGATTATTTTGTTTAAAAGTTAATCCTCTGTTGACTGACGTTCACGGAGATATTCAAACTGTTTACAATGACTTACTTGTCTTTGGCCAGAGACGAGGAAAACACTTTAATAAAAATATGTAAATTATAAAGATAGTATTTGTTGTAATCGCATAATTAAAATAACCATCAATGTATGTCCTTAAAGAAAGATAAGAATTCCATCAGTAAAGAAAAATCAGTAACAGAATAAAGTAGTTTTGTGTTTTATATGAAAGGAAAAGTAACATAAGGAAGGATGTTCTCGAAATAACAAAGAATTCGTAGAAATAGTCGTGGATTCATTTAAATGAAAAATAGAATGAAACTGATGGAACTCCCAAAACAAACTAGTTTTCAAGAATTTCAATTCCTTTCTTCCTGATTGACCTGAGCTCTTTTAAAAAGAGAAATAACGACCTCTTTACAGTTGACTTTCACTTTCCTCATCACAGCGTTTATTTAAATTCATTTAAAAAAAATACTTGGGACCAAATATTGTTTTTTAACACGAATCTTTCTCTTCTTTATTTGCTTCGTGTTTTTTTTTTTTTTTTTTAATTTTACATTTTTACTTTAATTGTTTTAATGACTTGACATTAAATTATTAGTTTTGTTTATAAAGGATTATCTTATTATTCCTTTTTTCTTAATTTGTATACGATTTATTTGTATTTTATTTTTAATCTTCATTTAAAAGCTAATTAAACTTATACAGAAAAATAAACTTCCAAATTTACTTTAGATTTAAAGTGAAAACGGTTTTTGATTTTTTTTCTCTGAAACAACGAAAAAAAAAATCTGCTTTTTTTTACTATTCCTCCAACGCTCATAGACAGGTAATTAATAGCATAGGATAGTAATTAATCGGAGAAATAATCCACACATAGCCCAACCCCTAAACGTCCAATATTTAAAGTATATGGAAGCACTTGGACATTTATATCAGCGAAAGTTTTTCATATAAAAGTACTTATTTTAAAAATTATAGTATTGCAGAATACGGTAATTTTGGATAAAATTGAAAGAATAATAATATATTATTATTACAAATATATGTACATAATATAGACAAATTTTATCTCTGCCTGCCTCTCAAAAGAATCTTCTTCTTTCTTTTATTACTTTTTTAATGACTATTTCAATAAAACGAACGAAATATTTACTACTTTTGTTTTAGTTGTAATATTATGAACTTTTAAAGTTTTCTTTGCTTCTTCTGGTTGGTTGGTTTTTTTTTTAGATGAAGAATAAAAACAATAATAAAATCTTTCTTTTCTTCCCATGTGATGTGTTTCTTTGCTTTGAGCATAAGTAGTACTGTGGATTATATTTTTAGGACTTTCTTTTAGCAATCTTTTTTAAACCAGGGTGTTTTCATTAGACTGAGGACTCAATTCGTTATTTGTTATTATTTTGTGAATTAACTGTGGTGTATTTTTTTTATTCATTTGAACCTATAAATAATAAGTAATTGATACAGAATAAATCAAATACACATTCTATGAACTTGTAATGGCTGTAATTGATAGAACGTAATAATTTTGTTGGTTCTGACAAAACTATGGAATAATAGGATACATTTCTCCATTTTTTCTTAAAAATCGAGTTTTACAACTTTTTTCAGATCTGATTATTTGTTTATATTGTTGTAATAGACTGTTAATAGGGTTGGTATAAGTTGTATTAAATAGCAATAAATCCGTAAGCAATTGTGGAACGAATGGAATATATTTTAAGAACAATGTTTCTCAAAGAACAGCAACAAATGACTTCTTCGTCCTGATTCTTATTATTCTAATAATAAGAAATTGATCTGACTTTAAGCCAATGTTATTCAATTTCTCCTTTCTTCATTTATCATTGGATTATTCTTTTTTTTTTCAATTACGACACAACAATTCTCTTCCGAATGGCACTTCAATTTAGCCGCAATCTTTTAATTAGTTAATACCACGGGAGTTGAAAGAATGGAATTAAAACAGTTAATAATTAACTGAGAGATGTCTCACGATTGCAACTTTTAAAATCCAATGTCATTGAAAAGACTTTTATCAAAGATAACATCATATCATCAAACGGATTTCATAGAATATATTATACTATCTGTGTTGATTACTTTTAATCTATCTATCTATCTATCTATCTATCTATCTATCTATCTATCTATTCCTTTAAAATTAAAGACATCTTCAATCATCTCACAATTGCAGTCCACGAGATTTTTGCTGATGGAATATAAAAATATCAAGCTAAAATAACTCAATTCCCAATTGATTGGTTTCATGACAGAACTTCTGCACAAAGTGGGACTAATTCAACCCGCTTTTGATTCAATTTTGAAATATTTGGTAAATTTATTAACATGGAAAGATGTATCTGGAGCAAATAGTTAATAAATTAAATGGCAACTTCAGTTTTTTTTTTTTTAATGAGTTGATTTACCAGAAGACAACTACGTTGAACTCTTTCAGATCACGTGGTGCTACATTGAAGAGTGAGTTCTAATATCAGAATGGTTTGATTTACCAGAACAACCTTGAAATCAATTAACTTGTATTAATTAATGAATCGCTTTTTTTTGGAAACGTGTTGAATGTGGGTCGTGATCCAGATGTTGATTCTCATTCGATGAAAACTTCCCAAAGGGCGAAAAGAAAGAAAGAAAGAGGGCAAGTTTTGCAACAACCATCTTCTAAGCGTTGTTCCTCAGAAGTTTCCTATACTATAATTAAGCTATGCAGGGAAAAGAAATAAAAGGCCAAATAATTCTTTTAAACAGAAGAAATGCAATCGATGAAAAGGTCATTTCTTATCCTTAATCCAAAGGCCAATTCTCAAAACATTCCGATGAAAAACAAAATGGCGGTAAATTAAAATAAAACCATAACTTAGATTAAATTTTTGAATGTTAAATTTTAATATATTGAAACTGTAAATTCTAACTCGGAAATAAATTGCTTATTTCTTAGTTATGTTTATTAAATTTTCATTAATATTTATATTCAAAATGAAAGGTTCCAAGAGTGTCTTATTATTTACAAGAAGATGACACGCTCTGTATACCATTACTTTAGTTTCTTTTTTGTAAAAAAAAAATACCTGTGTGGCTTAAGTGAAATATCATCTGTACTTGTCTAATGGTACTTTAGTTTTGGGAACGAATTTTTAAATATAAATTATTAATTGAGTAACTTAAAGTTTATTTCAGCCAAAAAGAGAATCAGATTAACTCGTGAATAAAATTACGATGAGAATTCTCAAAGGGAAATAGTTAGAGGGATAACAGGAGGATTGTACTTGAAGAGAAACTAAAATTCCCTTGTGTTCGAATGATAGGTTGATGAGAACGAACCAGCTGTCCTTGTGTCCAACTTGGGCTCAAAAATAAAGAAAAGTTAAAATTTCTTTTTCTCTTTCGACGATTACTAATTGGTGGCTCCTCAATGTCCTGGATACGAATCACAGACGAGATTTCGATTATACCGGAAGGAATCATTTAAAAAAATACTCCTTATTTGCTATCCATTGCTTCGTTTGCTTAATATAAATATACCAACAAGGGTTTTAAGATTGTAGATTATTTACTTTATTAGTTCCACTGAATAAGATTTTTACTTACTATACACAGCGTATAAATTGACTGAATTATCTCGTTATAGATTCAGTTGGAACCATTAGGTTTTTTTCATTTCACTTATTGTAATATTTTCTTTTGGCCTTGAAATATCAGCTTGAATTTGATAATGACTTGATCTTTTATTGTACTTTTATTTTATTTCCATGTTGATATTCTTGTTTATGGGTTCAATTTGCACCAAAATCAATTGGGAATTTACCCTGAGAGAAATATACTTTTACAAACTATTGATCGTCTTCTTTCGATAAACAGTTTTTCCAAACGGAAGAATAACAGTGTGGGTTAAATAACAACAGATTCACAGTTAGGTAACAAGAAGTTTCTAAACGACTATTAAGTCATCTTTCTTTATACTGTTGATTATCTTGTTTCTTTTTTTATGAAAATACTAAAGTATTTGTAAATGTAAATCATCTTCCGAATACAAAACACAATCTTTTAATTTTTCAAAATTAAATCCCCCAAATACTTCAGTTGACTAAATCCAATGATTTTTTTCCTCAAATCAAAGCGCGAAGATTATTAATCGATTAAATATCGATAGATGTACTCATAGATATCGATTAGGAATCAATAGAAAAAATCCCTGTTTTGTTTCTGACATCGTTGGAATTTTGAAATTTGTTGATGACGACCCACATGAAAGAAATTTTCAAACTTAGAAATCCGGTCGTCTCTGATCTGCAAACATTCAAGCCACGTTTCAAGAAGAGCCGTCCATGGCTAAGGCAGACAGACCCATTCTTAAGAGTCTGATTTTCCTACGAATAAATTCTTAAAACGATAAATACGACAATTTCTGAGAACACAAAGATAGAATTCAATGCTTCCTAATTCACGAATAAAGTAAAAAAATTCTTTGTTTATTTCCCGTTGTTTTTTTATTTTGTTATTAGAAAATTCTGCTTTTATTACATTAACCCTTTTCTTTCAATTCATTCCTGATGTTTATTCTAGAAATAAAACCTCAAACTTCTACTGATTTTAGAAACGTACGTAATATATTAGTAGGTGGAATAGATTTGTCCAAATGGGAGGTTTAGGAGTCGTGGTTTTGCTTCTCAAGAACAAGGAGCAGGAAACAGTTTACTTAATTAAACACTGTTTAAAGAAGATACATAAAATTTATAATAATTAATATAATATTTAAAGTTTCCATTTTTATGAGGTCATCAAAAGCATTACAATCTAATTTTCCATCCATTGTAAACCATATCGTTGGTTGGCGCCCCACTTATTGAGAAGCACTAAGAGATATTTGCAATTAGTTCAACATTTATTTATTATTGATTATTTTATTTTATTTTTTTATTTAAATCTTATTATCAATTTTGTTTCGAATAGACTTAATGGAATTTGAAGAAAAACAAGATTTTACAACTGATTAAACGATTCTTTATAATTAATAAAAGCCCTGGGATTAAGGAAAGGAGGCGAAAAGGAATTATTAATTTATTCCTTTTTTTTTTTTTTTGTTATTTCTGGTCAATTGCATCGTTTAATGATGGGGGTGTTTTGTAGTTGATTGTGATGAGGTCCATTGAACTCAATGAACACCCACACACAGTCATCAGCAGATTAGTAACAACACGATTTCACTCTTCTAATGTTAAGGATCCATATCTAATGAAACCAAAGAACCAAAAAGTTAATAAGAACTCTGTTGTATTATTTAGGAGAAGTAAATAAAATGTGGTCTTAAAAAATGTCCCAATTAATTTCTGAAAATCACTTTCAAATCCATTCAGAGAAATTTCCATTAAATTTGGGAAAGTGGAACATTCGAGAGGAAATCTTTCTCTTTGTCAAGGTCACTCTATTGGATACAAGGGACAATTAGTTTCGCTGTTGTTTTTAAAAAAAGAAAAGAGAAATCGACATATTTAGGACAGAAATCAAGAAATTCGTCCTAAGATTATTTTTTTAAATTTTAATTTTATCAAAATATTCTTATTTTAGACTTAAATAAAGCATAATTAAGATTTTTCAAAATGTAACGAAATATCTCCAATGAAAGAGCAATTAATACAGACTGAAGAGGGAAAAAGAAAAAACTTGATTCCTTGAATTACACGTTGTAAATTTTTTTCTTCGTCTCCAAAGAAATTAAAGGGTTTCAAGTAATTAAACAATTAAGTTTGTTAAAATGATATCAACCCATTTCTAATAAATTAATGAACGATGTCTATGTGCGATTTGTCCCTGAATTCATCTTGGAATCACAGCCATTAGGAATCTACAATGGCAGAATAAATATTGTTGTCGTTAGATATCAATCGAGGAGGCATCTCTAGGTGAAAGTCAGACTTTGTCGTCTTTTTTCAAAGAGAAACAAACACCGAAGAAGAAAGAAAACATCCAAACCCCAAACTCGGATTCGAACCCAAGTTCAGACACATCAGTCTCATCAGCTCTGTCTGAATTTCAAATCGAAATACACCTACAATTAATACTAAATTAATAAATAATTGAATCTACTAAGCTACATCAAGAATAAAATTATAAATTTCTTTTTAAAAAAATCATCAATATAATAGTTTATTAATGTAACTCTTTGATTTTGTTTTGATAACCATGAATTATTAGCATCCGAAGTAAATAATATGTTTAACAGAATCCCCAAAAAAACCACCTACTAATTAACCCACTCGACTGCTCCAAAAAAATGTAACAACAGTGGATAAAGTGCAGATGATTAAGAATAGACAGAACTGCATTGATCAATGGATTAATTAGCGGGGGTGAGGATTTATGATGAATACATTTTGTTTCGAATTATGAAAAGAAAATTAGATTCAATCATTTGAAAATGGAACAACAGATAATTAATCAGAAATAGAGACTCTATTGAAACCATCTAATAAATAGAAAAGAAAAGAAGAAATTCATTTCAACAGAGGATTTAGTTTCTTTATTTTTAACAATTTTTTTTTCTTTAAAATAATGTTTCAATTAATTGTTTGAATTACGTTTATCAAAAAACTTAGACAAATCCAATTTGTATTTTAAACACTAGTTAAAAACTTCTACGATTGCATCTTTTATCAATGTTATTATTTTTCCGTTTTTCTAATTTCTTCAAAATATATTTAAGTCAGAACGAGTCAGTAATTAATTTTTCTTTCCTATTTTTTATAACCGATTAATAAATAAAAATACAATTTTTTTATTATAATTATTTAAAAGTAATTTACGGCTAAATATAGTATTTACATTTTGTTAATAATAAATAATAATAACACAACTTTCTATTATTGACAATTTCCTGAAACAGAAAACAATGTTCATATGTCGATACTTACAACAAATAACCTTGATTTGAAAACTTTCTATTCTTTTATTACAACCTTATTATTACAATTTGCACACAGCTTCTCAATAAATTCTTTTGCTATTCCCACGAAATATTCGTTGACTTCAATTGCTTCACTCTTATTGATATGTCCTTCCTTCGTGTTACGAATGCTTTCAGTGCATATATTGGACTATAAAACAAAACACACAAAAAAAAAAAAGACTGTAAAAAAAAAACCAAATAGAATAAAATAGAACTAAACAAGTTTAGATTCTGGCGAAACCACGGGGAAGAGTCCTTCGAACACAAAATGGGAGAAAGGTTGAATTACTTGGGAGCCTTGCTTTATTTGTTTTTTTCTTCAATTAATTTTTTCAATAGAAACTAGATTTATTTTGATTTTCAAATAAGCAAAATGTATCTAACTCTTCTAATAATTATCTTTGTAGCTATAAACCTTAATCATCTGTGGACAAAGATTATTACAGCTTCTTTCGCCAGTTCTTTGTTTGTTTATTTTTTTTTTTCCATTTTGTTCCATTTGGCTGTTTGCGTTCTAATCTGTAAATAAATAATTATTATTTACAGATGATTAATAACACAGGATTCTAAACTAATAAATTAGAATTTTTTTAAATTTTTTTTACATCTGTCAAATTATTCATTTTCTAATCTCAGAAGTTATTGCTACCAATTGAATTTTTATCTCTTCAATTATTATAATAAACATTAGAAAAAGATAATAAGATAAGAATATATAAAATCACCAACACGAAAGCTAGCCCTTGTTAAATTATTTGTTGATTTAATTTTGGATCCTAATAATTAATCATAAGAACAAAATTAATCATAAGACGAGATTAAAAATAAATTGACGAGATTAAAAATTAGAAAATAAATCAGAATAACATAAAAATAAGTATTTATTAAAAATATGTTTCCATTCTCCTATGTTGGAATTTGTGACAATGACGTGTTGTGACGTCACGCACTGTAACCAATCAGACGTTGAGCAGCTGCTCCTGCCAGTGACCAAAGACTTTTCTTTTCAAGAAAAAAAAAAAAAGAGGAAAAATAATGTTGACGTTGTAACGGTGTGGTTTCTTTGGCTTATTGGAAGTCTCGTGCAGAACAAAAGCAAATGAGTGATAACGTTACAAACAAACAAAGAACGCCTGAGTAAGTAGCAGTAATTTTTTTTATTTTCTATTGGAATATTTTAAAATGCAAAGAATGCAATATATAAGGATTCTGTGATGATGGTTATTTAAAAACACTGTTTTTGTATTTATGAAATTTAAACTTTGTAAATTATTGAAATTGTTTTCCATTTGTTTTGTGTTCAATTCACTTAATTCCTAGGGATTTTTTTTGGTGATTCTTTTTAATATTCCAGTTTTCCTCTTCTGTAACTAAACAAGCAACCCACAGATGGAACCCACATCACTTCACTTTCAACTTTCTCTTGTATTTATAAGGAGAAAGGGTTTCAATTTTCTAATTTATAAAAATAATTAAATAATATTATAGAAATGTATTATCTTCTGTTAGGAATTTGTACCGAAGTAACGGCTCTTTTTATCCTTTGACCAATTTTTTAATACATTTAAGGGTCCTAAGAGATCACTCACTTCCTATATTTTTCGAAATAAATCAGGGAATGAAATCGGGTCTTCGTAACATCTTATTTCTTTTCTTTTATTTCTTTTCCTTTCTCTTTGAAAATCCTGTTAATTTTTGCCAAAAAACAGAATGAGTTGAAAAAGATGATTTTTTTTTCCTTTTGGACGAACAGTGGAATTTGAATATAATTTTTTATTCTATTTTCTTGAGGGAATGTTGTTGTCCTTTGTAAATTATTTTTTATTTATTTGTTTCGTTCATTTTAATTTTGTAGCCTTGATTTGAATCTTTGTTGTTCTTTTGCTGAATTTCATTTGGGTCATAAATTGTTTTTCTTTGGAGGTAAAATCCTTCCTAAATGGATTTATGATGAGGAACACGGTTGGACTCCAGGCAAATAAATGAGTTCAAAAGTCATTAATTATTTTCATAATTTCATAACTAAAAGGCTTCTGAGAAAGAGATGGATAAGATTTTAGTAAATTCTCACAACATTTTCCAGTAGTTTCAAGTAGCGTGAGTTAATGACTAGTTTCTTGTGTTTCCTAAATAATGTTTATAAGTAGTTCACCTTGATATCTAATGGATACTTTACAAGGGAATAGGAAAAAAAATGTTTATTTATTTTATGACTTAGTTGCTGAAAACTGTTGAAGTAGACAAAAAAAAACGGAGTTTTCTAATCAATTAATAAAATAATTACGATACGAAGGATATTACGAAGGATTCCATTTCAAGATGAAAAGAATTGATAACAGAACTAGAACAATCAAACTGGGGCTAATAAATCACATTTTAAAGCTTTTAAAGGTTTATTGCTCTTTTCACTCTGTTCAGTTCCAATATAATGGATGATATTTTTGATGAGTGAATTCCCGATGATATTGAAATGCTTTCCTAAATAATAGAGATGTTATAAAAAAAAAATATTTTCATTCCACAAAGTTAAATTACTAAAAAAATAATTAATAATCCTTTGAAATTTTGCTACGAAGTAATGCCATCGCAACAATGTTAGTTCATTATTGATTTATTTCAATACATGACCTTTGACCCTTTTTCTAATATTAACAGAAGATTTTCTCTTTTTTTGGAATTTTTAGAAAAATCAACGCATAAAACAAAACACATGCGTCCGAACAAACTTCCTTTAAAAAGAAAGAATCCTTAAATTTAAAAGTAGAATAAAAGAATAGAAATACAGATTGGTCCGAAGATCCTTCATCAGCACTGTCGAGTTTCGGTTGCCATCATAATAAGCCACTAGAAAGCAATACGAACATTGAATAGAAAGTTAAGTTATATTAATAGATAGATTGAAAGTGAGTAATAAGACATGTGGCGTACGTACAGGACTTCCGATCCAACGGATTTAAGACGGAACCTCGTCATAAGTCTCTCACTAAATCCATTCAGAACTATTCATTTAGTGATAACTCTTTTCATTCTTTCTTTTTTGAATGAAGTATTCAAAAAGAATGAAAAAATTCAAGTACACATGATTTCAAATTTAGTGATTCAAGTTTTTTTTTTATTAAAACTGCATTTCATCAAATCTTTAAAAAACAAAACAAAAACCATTCTAAGTAAATATTCAAAATGCACTTTGAAATTAGGAGAAATATATTGTATTTGAATATATCGTATTTGAATATATCGTGTTTTAATATATTGTATTTGAATATATTGTATTTGAATAAATCTTATTTGAATATATCGTATTTGAATATATTGTGTTTTAATATATCGTGTTTTAATATATCGTTTTTCAATATATCCTGTTTGAATTATTTAAATATTTCCTTTAATATCATAGAATCTTTTTTTTTTTCTCTTTTTCAGATTTTTTTTTTTTTTTTTTTTTTCAAGAAATTTCCTAGACACTGTTGAATTCTCAAATTAAACTATACGTGAAATAAAATGGAAAGGAATTGTTTTTTTTGTTGTTTTTTTTTTACTCTATTAAAACTTCGTTTAATGAATAAAATAATTCTCAACAATTTTAATAAAACTCTCAATTAAAGATGAACAAAAAAAAAAAAAATAACTTGGTAATCTTCCCTAGTTTTCCAGGAATTCCAGAAAATAAAAAAACAATAATAATTAAGAAGAAATGAAAAAGAAGCGAAAGAAAATAATTTAGAAGATTAGTAAATCTATAAAAAGAAATTGTAAAGATTATTAGATTGTAAATGAAGACAAAATTTTCGTAAAAAATAAAATCATTTACAATCAAAATAAAATCACTCTTCGTTTTCTTGCAACTTTTCGAATTTGGAATCAATAATAATAGATTGTATGGAGATAGGAAGCATGATGACGTCATATCTAATTGAATAATTCGAGGTCATTCACGTGAATAAATAGTTGTATCTTATTTAATTCACTTCTGCGACAGAAAACGTTCAAAGAAATACAAAATAACCTGAATGTCTAAAAACAATGATATATTCTGACAAAAGCAATCATTCAAAATATATCCTATTAAATTAAAAAGAGAGAAGTTTCAATGAAGTACAATTAGATCTCAGGTGATCTTCTCAGGTGCGATGATTTTTTCATACGACAGGAAGGGACTCTTTTCTCCTGTTCCTTTTATTTTTTAACCGTAAATAAATAATACTTTAGGAATCTAAAAACTCGGCAAAGAATTTTAGTTAAATTTATAAATTCCATCGTAACTATTTGCTAATCATCCCAACGGAATTAGCCAATCCGAGAGGTGCTTCTTTTCAAAAAAAGAAATAGGAAATCACGAAACTTTTTCTGGAATCAAAAACGCGGAAAAAGAAATCGAAGAAAAAAGAAAAACTGTTTCTATTAATAAATGACTGGTGTTTGATATTTTATAAATTAGAAAGAATTTAATTCCCTTTTAGTCAAATTCCTTCAAACAATTCTTGGGAATTTGCAACGATTATTAAAAGCAAGACGGACTAATGACGTCATTTTGCTAATAATGTGTCGTGCGTTGAAAGGATTTGCATCAGTTGTCATTGATTTGTCGTATTTCAATTTGAAGTGAGAAAAGCCACAAGTGCTAAGATCATTCATTTAATTCTTTTATTAAACCACACAATCCACCCACTGCCACCTGCTAGTAATGAATAGAACCCAGAACGAGTTCTTTATAGCAAAACCACATTAGTGCAATGGAATTGAATAAATATATCTATGGATTTTTTTTTTTTATTTTAAGTAGGAATGATGACATAAGAACGATGTTCTGAGACCGCTTGAGATTTATTTATTGGCATTTAGAATCTTTGGAAGCTAAGACGTTTTCAATCATCAAAAGTAATCACAAAGTTAAGTTGTTTAAATCTTTTGTTCCTTCCGTTGTTTCAGAAAACCTTTCATTAACGACTTCCTCTTTAAGGTTTAGATAATAAATAGGTTTTTTTTTTTATATATTCTTTCATTTCAAAGCTGAATTAAGTATTTTCATTATTGAGTCTTTTTCTTTCTCGCTGCTTAATTAATAACTATTTCTTTATAATTGTCTTTTTGGTTGTTTTCTTGGATAGTTCAGCTCCAGATTCAAAAATAGAACATTTGCCAATAATTACAAAATAATTTCAGAAAATTCTTTAACCAAATCTTGTTCTTTCGTGAAGACCTTCCTTTAAATAAGAATCAGATTTTTCAAATTATGGACAGAGTTCGGCAGCGAAGGAAGTAGATGACGAAATAAACGCATTGAAAAGTTAATGAAAGGAATTGATTTCTGAGAGTTTTCCTAAATTCCATCCTCCTGAGTTAATCTTTCAGAGAAGAAAAAGAAATCGAACAAAAGAGACATTCTATCTCGAATTCAGAAACTGAGACCATCTTTTATAATTGTTTTGTTTCCTCAAATCAACAATGGATTAGGAAAGTAAATATCATGGTTAATGATAGGTTCAAATACAAACGATGTACTTTCAATAAAACGGATTCTCTTTTTAATAGTTCCCTTGTAATATTGGAAAATGTTAAGAAAAAAAAATTCAAGGTTTTTTTTTTTTTATTATTTATTTATTTTCCTCCTGACATTACTTAAATTCTTCAAATAATATTTACAAAATACTTATAACAGTTATATCAGACCAGCAATTTTATATGGATGTGAGACCTTAATATATGTTGATATACGGAAATTAGAACAAGCTCACAATCAAGCCATGAGAATTATCACTGGAGCTGTCAAAAGTACTCCTATTGCAGCATTGAACATTGCGACTGGTAATCTACCTTTACGTACTGAGATAAACAAATTGGCTCTCATACAATACGAGAAACTAATTAGAATCCCATCTGAGAACTATTGGAAAAATTATGAGAGAAAAGAGAGGAAACTCAAAACCACTAAGGGATTTATCCAACATATTGATGAATTTAGAAACAAATATATCCCGGACACAGAAATCGAAGAGTTAATACAACTGGCAAATCCACTAGATCATATTGAGGTAAATTACAATTTGAATCTTACAGAAAAAGTCAAGAAATCAGAGGTCCAGGAAGATATACTAAAATCTATTGCATTAGAGACAATAAACACTTTGTACCCAGAGGATGTCTGGCTGCACATATTCACTGATGGCTCTTTAAGAGAAAACAACCAATATGCAGGTGCTGGAGTCAACAGTAAACTCTTCAAGTTCTACAGCTCCGCCGGTAAATTTAAAACTAACTTTGACGGTGAAATAGAAGCAATAGATATTGCCATGACTCAACTCCGCATCAGAATGGAATCATTCCAAAATGTCGTCATATTTTGTGACTCATCATCTGCTATTCAAGCCGTTACAAACTTCAAATATCCAGTGAGCTCCAAAGTGTTGGAAATACGATCTATCCTGGCAGAGCTATACAAAATGAGAAAGGAGGTCATGTTCCAATGGATCCCCTCCCATATCGGCATTAAAAGTAATGAGGAAGCTGATTATCTAGCAAAAAAGGGAACAACAATATTAAACACCACAAAAACAAAATTATCCTTCCATTCTGCAAAGCTGAAAATTAAATCC
Source organism: Thereuonema tuberculata (assembly GCA_023159025.1). Classification (NCBI taxonomy): domain Eukaryota; kingdom Metazoa; phylum Arthropoda; class Chilopoda; order Scutigeromorpha; family Scutigeridae; genus Thereuonema; species Thereuonema tuberculata. The sequence goes on from JAFIDM010001028.1 coordinate 3,816,881, forward strand.
TGTTTCAAATCTGAATGGTTGGCATACCTTAAGGATTTGAGTAAAGAGAAACATTGGGTGGAACCACTCCTAAATAACAAAAGCATACCTGAGTTACCACGCAGTGAAACCGTCGCTGCATTTCGTAAAATCACTCACCATGATTGTCTGGGAGATCACTTACATAGACTCAAAATATTAGCCTCACCAAACTGCATTTTGTGCAATGAAGATACCCCAATGGACTGGAAACATCTAAGAAAGTGTAAAGCACTTCAACTTCACTGACGAGATCCGATGGACAAATTTACTGGGAAGCCAGAAGACAAATGGCTTATGTTCCAAATGTCTGAGAATTAGATTAAATAAATATTTACAAAATTATTTTCTTTTCTAAACATATTCAAAACGTCAAAAAAAAAAAAAGGATTTTTCTTTCTTGTTGTGATTTGGAGAAAGATACGATTCCTTTCTTCGTTTTATTTCCCATTCATTTGTCGAATGTTTACTTAATGACAACAAACAGTTTATTTTATCTTTTCTTTCAGAGAAAATGAAGAAAAGCGGTTTCTGATGACGAAATAAATAAAAAGCAAGTTTTCTTGTTGATATCTTTGATGCGTCTTTTCATTTCACTCATCTTTGCTTCTTCTTTTAATGAAGGTCACTGAGAACAAGGACTGCACTCGGATGGACAGGAACAAATTTCTTTTGTTCTCGTTGTTGAAACAAAGACAACGAAAGATTCAGTCTTAATCTTAGTCTTAAGCTTAATCTCAGTCTTAATCTTCTCTGAACTCGGATTTAAATGAAACAAAATTAATGATCTGTAAAATATTACTTTTGTTTTTCAACAATGATTGTTTAAATGTTTTATTAACTTGATTCTTATTCAACAGATATAAATTAAAAAGAATAATATTATGATTGAAAATACTTTAAAATACTTTTTTCTTCATCTGATCTTTTTCTGAAAATTACAACTACTACATACAATACTACATTGGTTATTTTCTACTTCTGATTCCACTTTTTTTTAAATAAATATGAAACAGAAAATAATAAGTTTTGAACTAAGTTAGAACAAAACGAGAGTGACAAAATATGTCAAAGACATCGACGACTTCACAGTGGTCACTGAAAGGTCAATGGGAAAATGGGTACAACTTCTTTTTTTGTTTTGTTTTTATCACTGTGTGTGTGGTCGGTTCGCACCGCAGTGCGAGCTTCGTTGCCGAAGCATCCGTGCTCCAGGGAGCGCTAGTGTTCCCAAGACGGCGAACCCCTAGCAGACTCCCTAGAATTACAAGGGAAAGATTCTGGGGTGGTTTCCCGTGGCCTTCCCCAGGACGCCATTAAGGAATGACGTCAGACCGAAGAGAAAGTGAAGAAGAGGCTACAACACAGGAAAGGAAATTTTTGAAACATCCATGCTCGCTACCGGGATTTGAACCCGGGCGCTGGCACATTGATCTCACAACAGACCGACGCCTGAGACCGCTCGACCACACCAGCGCGGCACTTTTATCACTGACTGTTTTGAAATGATCAACATCTATATAAAGAAGACGTTTGTAAAACAGCTTTGAATTCATGGCGACCAACAAAGTCTACTTGCTCCGAACTATTTATAATAAAACACCTAATACCATCTATATAGGCTGTAGAGTAAAATATATATAATATGTTAAGGATTTTTCTTTGTTTTTAATAATATATAGATACACCAACGTTACTTATAAAAACACGGAAAAGTTTTTAAAAGGTATCGACAAAAGAGGTTTTA
>JAFIDM010001028.1:3838645-3849435 GCA_023159025.1 Thereuonema tuberculata
CCCACGTAAAACGTTCCTGAATTTAACAAACTTAATTATCTTTAGCTATTACAAATTTCCCAAGATTGTCAAGTAAAAAAATTCGAGTTAGAATTACATAAACAAAATTCATGATTAATAAGTATCCAATATATAAAAGACTAATATTTTCAAGTTCAGGAAAAAGATCAACAGATATGTAAATAATGAGGGAGCAAGAGTGGAACCTCCAAACATAAAAACAAGAAATAAAAAAACACATTAAAAAGAAAAGAATAGGAAACCATGGACCAGACTCCGCTGGCCGCAAATGGATTTTCTGTAGGCATCAAATTAATTGCCTAAAAAATAATAAACACATTAAAAGAGGACCTAGTGTTTATTTGTGCAAGCTCTATTCCCTAACAGCTGTTTCACGCTATTATGGCGATCATCAGAGGGAAGCAGAGCATAAAACCCCTAGGTCCCATTACGGAGGTGGTCCTCACAACGTGGCAACTGCACTGAAACTTGAAAATCAAACAGAAAAAGTTGATGTAGTCCATAGATTTGGAAAAACAAATAAGAACAAACATAGACCTATAATTGTCAAATTTATAAATAGAAAAGATAAAGAAACTTGGTTAACACAATACAGAAGGAACAGAAATATAACAAATATGGAGATTTTCAAAGATAATGATAAATCTAGAATATTTATCAATGAAAACCTAACGCAAAATCAAAAAACCCTATTCTGGAAAACAAAAACACAAGCTAAAGCTAAATCATACAAATTTATATGGTTTAAAAGAAATAAGATTTTTATTAGAAAAGATGAAACAGCCAGAATATTAAGCATAACAAATGAAGAGGATTTAAAAAAGATTTAGATAATTAATGAGTACCTCGATTGAATTAGGTGAATTAAATGAATATGATAATTTAAAGGATTGGAAACCAAATATTGACCTAAATCATTTGTTATTTCTAAATATAAGAAGCTTAAAAACTAATTTTGATTATCTGATTGCAAATATAGAATCTGTGTTAACTTACTTTAATTTAATCATTCTAGTAGAAGTAAACATTAAAAACGATGAAATAATTAATTTTAATTTAACTAATTATAACAAGATTTATAAATTAAGAACATCTTCAAGAGGAGGAGGTATAATTATATTTTATAAAAATAATTATCTAGTTACAGAAATTATTACTGAATCAATTACTTATGAAAATATAATTTGCAATATTAATATTTCTAACTCGAAAAATAATCAATCTGTAAATTTTTTATTGTATGTAATCTATAGACCTCCCCATACTAATAAAGCTTTATTTTGTAAAGAATTAAAAAATAGTTTAGTTACTATAAAAAATACCACAAATCCAAGTAATATTATATGTTTAGGAGATATGAATATTGATATTAGTAATTCGATATCAAATAACATTACTAAGAAATATTTGAAAAATTTCTATAATCTGGGCTACATGAATCATGTCTACACAACTACCAGAAGCGCAATAACTAAAAAAAGTATTTCTAATACATGTATTGATCACTGCTTTTCCAATATGAAAAATTGCTATATCTATGCTAATATCATAAAATGGGATATTTCTGACCATTATGGCATTATTGTTGAAATTAAAAAGAAGGGTTTAGACTACTGTAGAAATAAAAAGAATATAAAAAATAAAAATAAAATAAAAATAATTAATGATGATTATTTTAATAATAATATATATACATTAATAAATGAAATAAAAAATAATTATTACTTGGATCCAAATAAATACTTGAATAAATTAATGAAAATAATAAAACATGCCCAACAGAAGCCTTATAATTGTCAGAAAAACAGACGTGAATACAAAAATAAAATAAATAATGAAAACAGCAAAAGAAAGCCAATTTATCAAAATTTTAAAAATACTTGGATGAATTATGATATACTGAAACATATTGAGGAAAAAAACTTATTATTCCAAAGACATAAAAATAACAAAACTAACAAAAAATATGAATTAAATTATAAAAAAAAGAAAAACTGGTTAAAAAACTACATAAATAAAGCTAAAAAAGATTATTATCGAAAAATCATAAAAAGTAATCAAAATTCAAACGCTAATGTATGGAGAATTATAAATAGCGAAATTAACTATAAGCAAAATAAATCGGAAAATTTGGAAATAAATAAACTTTTACATAATTTCGATGTCAATATAATTTATCAAAATTTTAAAAAAATTTTCACGCAGAAAAATAAAGACAAGAATCAGGCATATTCTCTAAATCACTGTAAATATAATGAAAAGGAAGTTCAAAATTCTATGGTTTTATTAAATCCAAATTCCAGTGACATGAAGCATATTATTGATAAACTGAAAAATAATTTTTCTACAGGGTGTGATCACGTCACTATATCTGACATAAAAAAGTTTAAAGATATTTTTTCTCTATTAACTGTTGAAATTTTTAAAAACATCTATACCACTGGAATTTTTCCTAATTTGTGGAAAATTGCATATGTAATCCCAATTTATAAAGGTGGAATCCATGAAAACTTTGAAAATTATCGTCCAATTTCCTTACTCTCAAACATCTCAAAAATTATTGAGACTTATTTAACAAATACAATATATAATTATATTAATAAAATGAATATTTTAAACAAAAATCAATTTGCTTATCAAAAAAATAATAGTGCGACCAATCTATTAGAAAAATTTACCACACAAATCAACGAAAATTTAAACAATGGTAAAGTAAATTATATTGCTTATATTGATTTCAAAAAGGCTTTTGACAACGTAAATCATCATCTCCTATTAAAAAAGTTATATTCAATGGGTATTAGAGGACAAATTCATAAATTGTTACAAAATTATTTAAAAAATAGAAAATTTAGAATTAAATTAAATAATAGCATAAGCAATCTATATAACGTTAAAATTGGAGTCCCTCAGGGTTCGAACTTGGGCCCATTATTATTTACATTACATATAAACTCTATAAGTGATTCCATTAAAAATTCTAAAATTTTCATCTATGCAGATGATGTCGCTCTTTTATCCAGCGATAAAAATCACGTCACTGCTTTAAGTTTTCTTCAAGAGGATTTAAATAATATCACTACTTGGGCTAAAAACAATAAAATGATCATTAACCACAAAAAAACAAAAGTAATGCTCATTAAAAATAAAAATAAAATTGTTTCAAATGATTCTCATTTTACTTTACACAATTTTAATTGTTTAAATCTAATTTCTAAAAATAGTATAAGATGTAATTGTGATAAAATTGACTATGTTTGTGAACAAAAATATCTTGGTCTTCAAATAAATAATAAATTCATATGGGATACCCATTATAATTCAGTTATTAAGAAACTACACTCCTACACTTATTTATTTACACATATAAGAAATTTATTTCCATGTAAACAAAAATTACTGATTTACAAGTCTCTTGTTGACTCTGTTTTGAATTACGCTTTGGATTGCTGGATCTTTTTAAATAAGTCTCAGAATAATAGTGTAAATAAGTTATTAAACAAAATACTAAATAATATTTTTAACAATTTTAATACTAAGTCACAAACAGAAAAGCAAGAAATTAGAGTTAAATATAAAATATTAATGATCAAAGAGAAATTTATTTATAGGGTAATATTAAAAAATTTTTTCGAAATTAGAAATGCAAAATTTAATCATGAAAATATTATAAATACTAGAAGTAATTGGCTAAATATTTTCAAAATAGATGGACCAAAAAATAATTTTGGTCTTAGATCAATTAACTTGATCAAGTATAAGCTTTTTTCACAATTAAAGTGGGATAATTACAAATACGACAAAATAAACCAAATTAAAAAACAATTAATTTCGGATGTAATTCAGGAAAAAATTATTCTAAATTTATAATTGTAATTAACTAACCTTTTTATTTATTTATTTATTTATTTATTTTATTTTATTATTTTTTTTTTTTCATATCAAAATATCAGCACCTATATCACAGGTATACATTACTATTTAAGTATACCTAATAGGACTGCTAACATTTAAAAAAAAAAAAAAATAAAAATAAACACTAGGTCCTCTTTTAAGATATGTAAATAATTATATCATTAATTTTGAAGTAAATTGTAAAACTGGGAATTCCTTTCCAATTTTGCAATTGAGACAAAGAAAAAAAATCTTAAAAAAAAAAAAAAAAGAATCGAGAATTATTCCAACAACTTTTTTAATCAGAATAGGAATTCCACAAGGCTCTAATCTTGATCCTTATTAGCTACAGAAAAAAGTATAAATGTTAATTTTTTTAACTTATGAGAAAACAATTCAATTTGGAAAATCACATTTAAAAAGGCTTTTTTTTTAATTATTTTAGTTCAGTAAATTTACAATAATCTTTATTCATTGCATTAGAATTTAAATTACTACTTAATTCTAAAATTCTATTTAAGAAATTTGATACTTGAAGAACTGACATCCATTTCAGCTCGAACTGATTATTAAATATTTTTTTTTTTGTTTAACAATGTTTAATATTTAATGAAAATGGAATATTATTATCGAATCAATGTGGAACCCGAAAAGCTAAACTAAGCAATAAAAAACACGCCAAAAGAATAAATTGAGAGAAAACTTATGTGCACGCTATACGCGGCCACTACCAATTTTTATTGGCGTATAGTTGCGCAGGTAAAGGGTAATAAAATAAAGGGTGAGACCAAGTTCTAGCCTAAATGACATCCTAGTACAGCTGTTTCACACTCATATGGCGGTCATCAGCTAGGAACAGTCATCAGTACACAACCAGGTCTCGATACACGGGCCTATATGAGAAAACATCGGAACCAGTGTGGAACCCGTAAAATAAGCAATAAAAAACTCGCCAAAAGGATAAATTGCGAGAAAACTCATGTGCACGCTACACCGCGGCCGCTATTCGTTCCACATTCATTCGGACGTTTTCTCATATATTCCCGTGTACCGAGACCTGGTTGTGTACTGATGTCTGCTCCTAGCTGATGATCTCCATATTAGCGTGAAACAGCTGTACTAGGATGTCATTTAGTAAATAACTTGGTCTCACCCTTTAGTTTGAAATATTATTACTTTAACTTATTTTGGTCCAAATTGAATTTTTACAATATCTTATTTTCATATTTGCTTTCTCAGGTAATACTTTGGAATATTTGGAATATAAATTAATAATAATTTTGGTAAGAGATTACATAGTAATGTTATGTATCATCTTTTTAATCAATTGAATTGGGATAGATATAATCTGAGAAAATTAAAATTATAAAAGCTAATTTAATATCAGATGCAATTAATGGTAAATTTCAATTAAATTTTTAAACTCAAATAGTAAGATCTACGATATTTGTAATGTATCTGTATAAATATTTTGAATTTACTATTGTATTGAAAAATAATTCTGTTGTATTATAAAATAGTATTATACATAATCAGCACCTACAACACAGGTATTGTAATACCTAGTGGGACTGATTTAATGTATCATATGTTATAAATGGAAATAAATTTATTAATTTTCCTGTGACGATCGAAAGAATAGTTTCAAATTCCACACCTAATGGCTAATAATTCTCTTTTTTGTGTCTTCTAATTATCTTTTTCTTAAGGAATCCATTCGCCAACATTTGGTCGTTTCTCCTATCGTTATGAGACTTGGGACAATCGACGATACTGTTTTGTGATTGGCTGTCGAACATCAGGTCTTTTACGTAAGTAGATTTGTATTTTCAGTTCAAAACCATCCCACCCCTTACAATTATTAGCTCCTGAATAATCAGAGCCAATCAGGACCATTTGTAAGACAGGTCGCACCCTGTCTCAGCTTAGATCACATGAGAACGTCCGCTCAGATCAGGAAATTTCCCCACACACTGAATCCGCTCCGCTCAGAGCAGAAAGCCCAAGTCACAACTTAACTGTCTTTAAAAGTTGATTTATTAGAACATTCTGATTGTGTAGGTTTTCTTAAATTAGTGATTATAAAACCTTTATGTAAAAAATGTTTTTTTTTTTCACATATGAAGGCCTAATTTTTTTAAGTTATTAAATAATATTATGACTTATTTTTTATCTCTTATTTATTAAGTAATTACTCAGTAAGTGATACAGACCAGTTAAGGAAACTACAAAATTATTCACCAATACTAACAGGAATATAGATTAAACAGCTAAGAGGAAGTCTCCTGCGCATGCGCATCCCTTCAGAACGCTTCGGAATCAGAGCAAAATTGCTCGACGAATGAAAATTCCGAAGCGTTCTGATCTGAGAGGGCGGATGCGATCTGAGTAGAAGCAGTGTTTGAAGTTACATTGAAATGCATGGCTTCCGAATTTTTCTGAGACAGTGTGAAGACGCCATTTTCTAGAAGAATTTGTTTCTAATTCATATTTGATTAAAGAAAACAAAAAGTGATAGAAATTATACTTATTATTATTATTAACATTAATAGAATTCCTAGTGATATATTAGAACATCTATTTAATTGACAAAAATCCTTTAGTATCTTAAGAATTAATTAATTGATAAAAAAAAAAGACAAATTACCAATGATCACCTGTGACGTGTTGATTTTCTTTTTTTTTCTTTTAACAGAACTGTTCATTTTATCTCGGGATCCCATTCGTCTGCCTCTTCTTCATCATCATCGTATCCTGGATCTATTTGATCTCACTTATTTCCATCTTTTCCCTTACAAACAATGCGCCTCCTTGCGACCTCTCAGTTGTGAAACTTCCCCAGCAATGTTTAATTCCTTTACCAATAATTACCTCTGACAATTGAACATCGCTTCGGCTCCAAATAAACAGTCCTTAGCCAAATATGTGATCACAGTCTTCTCTCTGGTCCTGTGGACTTCCTACTTTAGATAAAAACCTATTCTTAACAAAAATATAGATATATAATTAGATAAATTCCCTCGTCTGATTAAAACAAAAAACAGTTATTATAATTAAAAACTTAAATTTCTTTAGAAGACGAATCAAAAGGTTCTTTGGATTTAAACAATCTGAAGTCAACTCCGATAAATAAAGAGAAATCTGATTTTTTGGGGAATTAAATGAGTTTTAAGAAATGTAAAAATGTAGCTTGCACTGTTTTTATTTTGTAAATGGATTTTATTAAGATTTGCTAATTAATTAAATTTAACATAATTTTAAAATGTAATTGTGCAATTTAAGATCTTTATTTTGCTCACGCCGAAAGATGAAACTCCCAGAATGCAAAGCAGATTATAGATTGTCCTTTCCTGGTTGTTCGCTAACACTCAAATCGAAGAGGTCGCTTCTCTTCTATTTCAATGTTAACGAACGGCCAGGAAAGGAAAATATATAATCTGCGTTGAATTCTGGGAGTTTCATCTTTCGGCGTGAGCAAAATAAAGATCTTGTATTTTTTTATTTAATTTAATGAAATTTAAAATATATATTTATATATAATCGTATATTTCATGAGATTTCTATTTTAATTTGTTTTTTTAAGTCTTTGTATTTTCTTTCGTTATTTGGAAACTGCAAATGTAAAGAAAAAAATTCCCAAAAATATTCTAGTTTATTAAAGTTAAAATATCTACATTTTATATCAATTGCAAGGAAAAGTTTACGAGTTTATAGTTAAAGTAACAATTTAATTTTCTTGAATTGAATTTATTAGACGAAGGTTTTTTTTTATTTTCGACTAATTTTATGGAAACAATTTCTAATCTAATAAGATATTAATAAAATAAAGATACTGATATTAATAACATAACCCAAAATGAAAACAAGTAAACAATTGAGTTTGAATTCATTTTTTTGTAATCTATTGTTACCGAGTAAAATAAGCTACTTTTTAAATACCTTAAGTACATTGTATTATTTGTTGGTTTACTACTGCTCTTATGTTACGATTAGTGTTTCTGGATGATCTTATTGGATGCAGTTCAATAAAGCCTCGTTTTCGTCTTCCAATTGAACCATCGTCTGCTCATCAGAGATCCTCAGTTTCCTTAATATTTAACTCCTGTGTAATTGCAAATTCTTAGTAACATTCATTGAAAGGTTTCCTAATATTCCAGTCGACATAATTAGCATTTCTGAAATAGTCCTTAAAGTAACAGCCAAATACCTGAGGAAGAAAAGATGGAGGCTACCCCTCAAAATGCAAAGAGCAGCAGAAACATTTCTGTTATTGAAGAACAAGCAGGTAAACAATTACGAGAGAATAAAAATCTAGTAATTACTAAATCAGATAAAGCAAATTCCGTAGTTAATTATTAAATATCAAACTTCATATTAAATGATATGGTTAATGTGCATTTGAACAATCAGGATTGTTATCAAAAACAAACATTATCTATTGATCAGATGCAACCAAAAATTAGAAAAAATGTTAGATACGTTGCATCGCAGAACTTTCAAGCTATAAAAATGATTAATGGCATGTTTATTCCAAGTGACAATGTATTGCCTCAAATACGAGTTGTCCCAGAAACACACAAAAACAGAAACAAAGATCCCACTCAAAATATTTCATGTAAAATAAGTTGCCAAGACAAACATGCTCATAATGCTTTCACTGTTAAAAAGTTATCAGATCTCATGTAGAGCCAAGCCTCTAACTCTAAAACCCTAATATCTTGGTCAAAAAGAATGGCGTAGCCGTTTCGTGGCTGTCGCACAGATAATCCCATGGACTTATGGTAAGAAATTAAGTCACTTATCGTTAATGTTGTGTAATGAAATAGTTCCATGAAACGGCCAAGCCATACTTTTTTGACCAAGATATTAGGGTTTTTAGAGTTAGGCCAAGTGGAGTTAGGGGCTTGGCTCCACATGAGATCTGATAACTTTTTAACAGTGAAAGCATTATGAGCATGTGAGTCAACTTATTTTACATGAAATGTTTTGGGTGGGATTTCATTTCTTTTTGTAAGTAATACATTTCAGCCTTAGGACTTTTGGAAGTTTGGAATAGATATTGTTATATTTAATACAGAACCAGACCCCCTTTATGAGGGGTTGGAGGGTGAAAGTTACAGATTTCTTACTTTTTTTTTTGTTTGTGTGGTAATCCTAGCCTGCATACCAAATTTCAGCTTTCTAGGACTTCAGAAAGTACCCTAGAGGTTTTGCTGATCATGAGTCAGTCAGTCAGTGAATCAGTAACGACATTGACGTATTTTAGATATTAATAAAATCCAAAGTAAAAAAGCTAGATAAATGAAACTTAGCGTATTTCATTAGTATGACAACTGCATCTTAACCTGAAAATTTGAGCTCTCTAGTATTATCCAGGCCGAAGCTGAGGGTTCGGAAATACGACGAAACCCTTCGAGAAAAGGTACGTAGTGTCCTAATTCCTGCCTTCGGCGCGTCTTGGCGCAATAATTCCTCACGATCTATTAAGAATTGTATTGTTTTATAATTTATATAAATACGTTTCCGATAAGTTGAAGTCTGTTTCGAATTATTCAATTGCTTATGTAAAAAAATACTGCAATGTTAGATCGAATGTAAGAAATTTAAAAGTCTTATTTTGTCGATAGATGCCAAAAGATCTATTTACCTCCACAGCCCCCCCCCTCCTTTATTGATTTAGCTTTGATCAATTTTACATTGGAAAGAAATGGATTAGTTATCTTATAAAATCCATCGTGGATAATTAATATTTCATTGTCAATAACATTAAACCAATCTTTCCATGGGTTTTGCATCGTCTGTTATTGTGGCAGAGGGGGTGATGCAACATCTCGAAAATTCGTTGCTGAGTCAATATAATTTGGGAAATTATTTTTTCTAAAGATATGCAGACGATATATTTATAGTAGCAAAAATGGATAATGAAAATGAAATACTGGGTTAATGCAAAGAATTGCATGCGGATATTAAATGTGCAATGAAGGTTCAAAATAATAAAAAAGCAACTTACTTTCTTAGACCCCTAAAAACATATAGAGAGGATTGTTGTACTTTACAATTATATAAGAAACCTATAGCTTCCTCCCAAGTTATACATTTTAATTCTTCCACTCCTACATCAGTAAAAAGAAATTATTATAGCAATGATGGTCAAAAAAGCTTTTTTTCATTAGTTCTCATGAAAATAGTTTACAAGAAATCAAGGAATTATTTTTCCGTAATAATTATCCTTTTAAGTTTGTTCCGGAAACCACTGCTTCCACTATACGCAGAATTTATAAGAATTTATTTATTCAGCCTAAGATTGATAGTGAACAGCGTTTCTTTTCATCCTCAGTTATTTAATAGTCAGTTACAACAGATCTTCAAAAATACTGACATTCAGGCAACTTATACTTTAAATAACGAACTCATTTATCTTGTAGACCACAATCATAGAAAAGTTTAAGATGAAAATAAAAAACACTGTGTTTATGTTGTTCCGTGTAGACATGAAGAGTGCTGATACATTGGTATCACAGGTAATAAGTTAAAATAAAGACTATCTAACCACAGGAAACGTCTACGGATCCAATATTTCCCGCCGTGTTTAGAAAACAAATCCTACTGTGAATTTCCGTAATTCTGTTATCATGACAAAAAGAAATTGAAAAGGAAACTAATAGAAGAGGATTATACTGAGCTCCATAAACCTTTTATTAATCAACAATGTTATCAAATTTTGTACTAATAATTTTAGATTTCAAGAAAAGAAGAAAAAAGAAATAGAATAAAAAAGCCAACGAAGGAAACTGAGGAACTCTGATGAATCAAACAGAACAACATCAGACGACGGTTCAGACATTCAACCGGAAGACAGCACTTACGAACACGAC
>JAFIDM010001028.1:3849445-3871387 GCA_023159025.1 Thereuonema tuberculata
ACTTACGAAGACGACGGTTCAGACATTCAACCGGAAGACAGCACTTAGGACGTGGCTGCAACGATTCATAACCATTCATGGATTGGTCTCCAATAGGATTAAACTTGACTGCAGTCGATCATAATTTGAATTCGTTAAATGTATAAATGTATCCTTTGAACCTTGTAATGTTACTTGACATTGATCTTCGCAAAGAATGTCGAAAGCTTCTATTTGTATGTTTTTAATATGAAATATATATAATTTGCAAAGTGCCTTGTCGTAGTCTTTTTATTCCAATAATTAGTCTTCACACGATGCCTTGTCTGTCCCCGAATTTGGAACAAAGAAGAATCCTGTTGTTAGATCGAGAGACAGACAACTGTGAATAGAAGAAGTTGACTTCTGGCCACTTTAGAGTAATTTGTCCAGTTACTAAAAACAATAATGCATTTTGAAGAAACTCAGTTTCTTGAAACTTTTCGTTAAAATTACGAAGCCAGTTGATCAAAATCTTTTCTTCATTCCTTCAGTTTTACTTCATTTTTAATATTGCGAATGCTGACGCTGATTTTGAATCGCCCTGTTGTCCTTGATTCCTCCAATTCTTAATTGTTAATTAGAAACATGACCTACATTAATTACATTGTATTTTCATAAAACTGTTTCTAGGGAAGGAAAGTTTAGTAAATGATTTTGAAATAAAGAATTTACGTAACGCTTTGAGGAAAAGTTTGGCTTCGAGGAAAACGGATGCAGCCTTCGATTATTATTATTATTGCATTATTTTTATTTTTAGTTCAATCTGTCATTTTTCGATAGACGTCCCTCATCAATACATTTTATTCCCTCCAAAGCCTTTTCCAATAAAGTTTCTTCTCTGCTGATAGCCATGAAAGCTTTAGCGATTGTGTTTCTGTCGTTGATATTTAGAAGCAGTGAAGCCCAAACCAATCAACAGCTTCTGAAGATGTGCAATGGACTATCATGTCCGGAACCCTTCGATTCTCATCTCGTAAGTTTTACAACAAAATGTCAATATTACAGATAAAATATCTAAGCCTTTTTAGACGAACTATAAAGTTGTGTCAATAAGTACGCCTGCGAATCCAAATTCGATCAAACCTTTCCGTTCCATTCGTGTGTGTTGCAGGCAAACTGTAATAGTCTAGTTTTTTATATTAAATTATTGAAAATGTTTAATTAAATACGATTTAAAATCGAATAGTGCTTTAATGTGCTTAATCTGATTCAGTTGATGATGGAAACAGGTTTTTATAATGTTTTTACATATACAAAAAATACCAAATTTTTTTTAAGTCATCTGTGTGTCCCGATCATTTTTAAAGTTAATTGTGTAACAAAATGTGGTAACGAATTGATTGCATTATTATTTCATTACTTAGGTTATAATATAATTAAATTAATGTAGATTGTTGAATTAAAACAGAATCTCTGTCGCTTTTATTGAAATGTTTTGTTTTGTTATGAACAGAGGTTGGGTCTAATTCAATTCTCATCTCCATTTTTGTTGAAACTTAAGAAAACATTTAAAGGTCGTTTTACATTTACTATTTCACTCGCCATAAATGCAAGCCATAACGCAGGCCATGTCAGGGTAGATTGCGAGTGATTTGTGTATCGTTTTACATTTACCATAACGCCTTCCATCACACGGAACATTTACACTTCGCAATTGTCATCATGCCTACGTTTTATTTACGATAAAAATAGCATTGATTTATATAAAAACCATTTAGTCAATGCATCGGATAGGTGAAAGAACGTCTTTAATTAATTAAAATAGGAAATATTCATGTTTTTTTTCATCGCTTTGTGTTTCTTTGTTTTCAGTTTCGATAAATCAGTTTCGATAAATAACGCAGTCTCGTTAAATCTCGATCAATGGCGATATCTTTTCGAGATGTCGATCGCTCGTCTCGATTCGAATTTTCAAGCCGAAATTCTGAAATGATTTTGATTAATAATGTAACATTTTTATGAAAGCATCCACGAAAACATAAGGAAAAGATGCCCTCCGATCGTGAAAATCATTTTTGTAATCGGTAATTTCGAATAAATAGATACAAATCGATTGGACTTCCAAGTTCTACAATTCGTCACCAGGAGCGCTGGTGTCAAATGTCCAGCCATCTGCTGTCTCGACATTTCTTCGAAAATAGCCCAGACTCTATCGCTCTCCATTTACTGGACATCTGTGATGTCTAGGTGATGGCGAGTGAAATGTCCAGGTTATGGCGAGTGAAATGGTAAATGTAAAACAGGCTTAAGAGTCAATCTCCATTGAAGAGCGTTTGACATTAGGAGATTACAAGAACGATTCAACATCTATAGTTCAATGGTGGCTCAGACATTAATGGTTTGGGAAAACTTTAAATCTACGAATATAAAAACGAATGTTTCTTTGTTTGTGCCGAATGCGTTCCTGTACCATTCATCAGATTGCGATGAAACTTTGGTGAGTTGTTGTGCGCACGCCCCCGAAGGTTTCTGAATTACTAGAACCATTTTACAATACCTAGCACGCGAGTCGTTTCAACAAATGAGTGTATTTCATATAGTTTAGCGGCAGTTCGTGTGTGACATAAGTGGTGTTGATTGGGAAATTCCCATTGCAGGTCGACATTAGATAATAATTATCACACGCATTTTCTTTGCTTTTTCCAGGTGAATTTGTAATAGTCGACACAAAGCATTATTTTCGCTGTCAAATCAATTATGCCACCCAAACGACAAGTGATTGGTCGATCTACACTTCAAGCACGAAAGAAAAAGGCATTACGAGCTTCACAAGCAGACGAGCAACGGGAAGCAAGACTGGAAACCGTTCAAGTACGGATTGGTCAATCCAGACGAACACTGCATGCTAATTTAAGACTTGGTGCATTTCGTTACGATGCTAATTATGATTACAGTCTTCATCCAAGCGTGGTTATTGGAAAAATGAATAAATTATGCGTGTATTGCAAGGTCCTCAGATCTAAGAATAAAACATCAAGAATGTGCTGCGCGGATGGTAAAGTGAAGTTGCCAGAATTACATTCACCATCCGAACCATTATCAACATTGATATTGACGCAGCTTAGCTGCAGTTGCTTTTGCGCCATAAAACACCAACCAACCAACATTGATATCAGGTGACACAAGCTAATCGAAACATTTCTTAGCAAACATACGCAAGTACAATTCATGTTTTCAAATGATATCGTTCGGTGCAACAAATATCGTGCGCGAGAATTACATGCCAACATTTAAATTGCAAGTGCAAATTTATCATCATGCAGGATCACTACTACCACAGCCGAACGCAGATCACACATTTCTTCAAATTTATTTCATGGGAAACACTAATGAACAAATCGATCAACGCTGTCGATTCAATATGGGCACTAAACGAGAAATTGTCGCTGCATTACAGAATTTATTCGATCAACACAACGAATTAATTTGATTGTTCAGAAGTGCCCTTGAACAAATGCCAGCTGATGACTATAAAGTTGTAATTAGAGCAGACAAAACACCTGTGGGCCAACACGAAAGACAGTTCAATGCACCAACCAGAGTGGATGCTCTGTGAGGGCCGATATCTCACGCTAAGTGTCTTACGGCACAACCGAAACACATGTTGGGAACTCAGCAGGGTATCAGCCACTGAACAGCTGTATTGAGACATACTTTATACAAGTGATTAAATGAGACCGGACTGTATGCTCGGAGACCGCGTGGTTCATCCCTGGTCAATCAGACATTGTCTGGTATGATACAGAAACATTCAACATCAACACAAGCATTTGTAATGTTTTCTGATGTGTCCAAATTCAGTCTGGAAAGTGATTCATGACATGTTCACACCTGGAGATTACCAGGAAGCAGATTTAGGTCATCCAACATCCTCGAACACGATCGGAACGAGATGGCATAATGTTGGGCGCACATCTTCGAATGGTGTGCCGTAATGGGCCAGGTGTACCGAGACATATATACGATTTTACATGGAAACTAACTTCCTCTAGATAGATGAAAACCCCTTCCACATAGAGCATGGCTGGTGGAGGAATATCTTGCCTACGAGAATATCTGACGAATGCATTGGCAAGCCTGTTTCTCCGACCTGAATCGGATCGAGCATGTTGCAGGCATCGCGCAACGCCAGCCACCTTCAAAGTCTCTCCACAAGCTTCACACACATCCGCAAACATACACACACACATTGCTGCCGATCTGAAGATAAAACTCATCACATTTGGCTCCAAGAAAGAAAAACAGTTGACTGAGAGACAGAAACCAAATATCCTAGTGGATATTAGTTGTGTTATTCTTTCTTTTCGTTGTTGGATTTGGGAAATTACGTAACAAGTTTATTTTTCTTGTAATATTAAGTAGAATGGGATCTATTTTGGTTGTTAAGTGCCAAGTGGTCTAACAATATAGGAATCTTAGTTACAAAATGGATGACTGTCGGTAAAGAAAAAAGATGTAATTAAGAAACTTTTACAATTGAAATTTAAAACCAAACCAGAAGTCTTTACTCAATTCTAAAGGAATTACAGTAAAATATCAACCATAAATTTACAGAAAAATAACTCATTGTTGAAGTCAATTACAAGCTAAATATTTCTCATCGTGTTCTGGAAAAAGAATAAAAAGCTTTCTTGTACTTTCTTATTTCAAAGACAGATCTGTTTCTTTGTGAGTTTTATTTAAGAAAATAATATTTTGACCCATATTTGAAAGTGAGATTATGAATATTGAAATTCTAGTATAATTACATTTAAATGCCAAATACCTGGGATACTTGTCTTATACTGCGCAGGTCCTCCTCGCGCTTGGGTGACTACAGCAACACCTCCTTCGCCTGGAGCGCTCTACTGTACTGTGGAGTCAGTAGACACCATGGATCTTGTACAGCGTTCCGGAATCCGATGACGTTTAAATCCGGCGAACGCGGGGTCCCAGACTTGACGGCAAACCCTTCCAGCAATAATCCGCTCACAGAGATCTGTAGACGTAGGAGGGGTTCCTAATGGGTGTCAGCTGTTACACCATAACACAGCCATCGCCGCCCTGTATTATCCCTTGTAGCAAGTGGGATCCATGGGGTTTCCGCCACACGGGAGTCACCCATCCGCCCGAAACAGTTGGAACCGAGTCATCTAGAGCCCAGTAGGTGGAACCCAGGAAAGCCTTGTGTTGGGTGGTCAGCAATGGTGGGTTGTCGACTCCGGAACCCCAAAGAACACAGGGAACGTTTCACTGCTCGAAAGCTGATGCTAGTACTGGCATGAATAGCATTGATACAAGTGGGCCGGATGTTACGACGAGTGTCAGACACCGCTGTCCACGTTTGTCAAGGGCTTTTTTTTTTTGGCCACACCGGTCTCGCACGCTGAATGTTTTCCCTATTTCGTAGTTCACGTACATCTTGAAATTGTTGAGCGTGGGAATTCGTAGTTTCTGGAATGACCCATCTCCCGGACCCCTCTTCGAAGTCGCTTAAAGCCCATTTCACATGGAACTAACGTATTCTATTTCATATGGTCACGAAATTCTCTCCGACGTCGTCTATACGAACGATTTGAATGTTAAAATATTGTCGCTGGAACGTCCAAATGGAATGGTCGTCTTTGTGACGTAGTACGAACGACGGTTTTCTGAACCAATCAGTGATGAGATTTCCTGTAATCCCATGATCCTCTGCGAAAGCAAACGGCGGGAATCAATCACTGAAAACATGGCATCAAGCGAGCGTTCCTCCAAGTCAGTCGATGGCGGCCCTAGCGTGTTTTCAGCGAGATTTTATATTGGCGCTCCTTAATCGAAGACTATTCTTATAAGATGCCTTTCTTTATCATGAATTTTGGCGCCCCCTCTGATCCGGTGCCTGGAGCTGCCGCTCTTCACGCCGTATGGTAGGGCCACCACTGGAACCCATCATCCCCTTTCAATCAATTAGTCTCTCCCTTTCATTTTCAAGAAGACGGTGCCGATGCAGCAGTACAACTCTCAGTAATTGTAAAAGTGTCATATACTTTTATTGAATATTTAGAAAACGAGAACGCGAAACTGGAGCTTCCATTTCGGTTGTTTTATTCGCTTCGCTCCAAAGGAAGTAATTTCCACTTCCGTTTAAGACCGGATATTAATGTCATTTCCTGTTGAAAATTATCTACGATTTCGGAGTCTTGTGAAATGGCCTCCGAAAGCTATTCGATGAATTTATCGTCCGATTTTCTGTCGTACGATTTGCCATTTGAAGTCCTAATAAGCTACCATCGGAGCTGCTAATGCTATTACTTGTGATTGTGAAGATATCTGCCGTTTGGGGACGATTCATTAACCGTAAGGGTGTGGTGGCAATGAAATAAAACTTTTAATAAAGCTTTTCCCAGCTTTTTTATTTTTTGGCATTTCAGTGTATAGACTTTAATTAGAATATAAAATGTTTATTTAATATTCTTAGGAAAGTGATTGCATTGTTCTTCTACATTGTTCGATACAAAGTACTTTCAGCTCAAATTGTGAAACAATCCGTAATTCCTGGACGGGAAAACCAGGTTTTGGGCTGACAAATTCAGTTTTGAACAATAACTTCTTAAATATACAATGTTTGATGTTGATCAGTGCATTATTTTTCGAGTTACTTAGGTTTCAGTGTTTTTGCTCTTTTGGAAAATGGAAAAAAATACAAAGGAGTCTAATAATCGAAAAATTTAATATTAAACTTATAAATATGAATTTTGATTTGGAACGGATTTTATGGTAATTTGATAATTAGTTATTGAAGATTCTCAATCGTAATCTTCAGTCACTCATAACAGAAACACAGGACATTCAAAACAGTGGATATTTATTCTATGGTGTGAACATCGTAAAATTCTTTAAAGTAGAACATGATATTTGGTTTGCTTAATATCTTATTTTTTTTAATAGAAATTAAACTAATTAGCTTTACTAGATTTATTTAGATGTCGTTTTTATTTAGAATACCATTCAAGAACATTTACTTGCTTATAAAAACCAAGTGATTTTTCTAAAATTACCATAAGGGTTTAATTTAATAACAGGAAACAGAAGTATGGAAGGATTTTCCTGGTGATGAAATAAAAATTGCTCTGTTTTCCTTAATAGTCCTTCTATTTAAAATGGTTTTTAGTTGATATGGAAAACAAAGTAAGTCCTTCCTGAGTTTGAGGAATTAACGAAGGAAGACAATGAAAAATATTCCATATTTTGTAATTTAAAATCTTTCGAAATATAATAAAAATTCATAAAAGTTTTCCTGAATCATTTCATTAGTTTAAATTAAACTGATCGCATTAGTCATCTCAATAAACTATCCATTTATATGTTTCAATCTAAACTTATTTTTTACAAATAATTACTTTTCTCTATCTCAGGTGACTTCAGTCTCTCCAAAGAATTGATAACAGGACAGATCACCTGAAAAAGAATTCAGTATTAATTAGGTTTTACATTAATCTGATTTAATCAATATTCATCCATCAGTTCTTTTTATCTAAATATCTCAGTCCTAAATGGAAATATTGATAATAAAAGAATAAAAATTAAAAATGAAGAAAGAAGTTACCACTTGCCAATTCCGAATGATTTGGTCACGTGTTGATTTGTTGCTATTTATGAAAATATGATAAGAATATAATGCTTTAATAAGAAAAACAGCAGAATTATACTTGAAATTAAGAAGGAATAAATGAGTTATCGCCATTTTTCCTTTGGGATTAATGAAGGATTAAAAGCGATTATCTTTTAATCTTCCCATGAATTCAGTGTCGTATCTTTTTATAAAAACAGATAAATGGTTTTCTCAGTTTCGCATCTTCTTTTTGATATTTTAAAAAAACCTCACCTCTCCCCATCCCAAGCAAATAAAACAAATTATTTCATCCAACCACAGAAATAAAAACTGGAGTGTTTTCCTTGTAGATCTCTGGAGGTCTTTGTAAATCTTGTCATGGTTTAATAAAATGTTTCCAATTGTAAAAGCACTGTTGTTAATGAATCGTTCATTGAAGCAAATAAAAAGAACTTTGGAGCTTAAGATTTATTTACTTCGTTTCTGCTTATGTTTAACACAAGAACTTTTTGGTTAAAAAAACCCAACTAACATTTTGAGCTCTGATTAAACGATTTATTCACTGCAATCCTAATTCTTTAGATCATTTGCTTTTATTATTTGTCTCCCTAATGAATTGGTGAATGAGTAACCTCAGAGAAACAGTGAATAAATTCAGGAAATGTTTATACTGAATATCTAATACTGTATAATTATATAAATAAAAGTATTTATAATAATAATTTTTACCATATTTTGTGCAAAAAAAGCATTATTTTTAAAAGAATGTATTTTCTTCTTAAGGTGTTTGTTTGTTTGTTTGTTTTTAGGGAATTGGCCAATTTTATCAATTAGCAGTTTATTCTAATCAAACTCTTATTGGGAATAATTTTACTTGTCCACATGAACTCTGGGAAATTGCAAGAAATGGAACTATTTTTGTCAACAGAGAAAGAACAACATTAGAAGAAGGGTAAGAACCATAATCTTATAAAATGAAACAGAAATAAACAGTAATAAATCATTATGGAAAGATGGAGATACATAATCTCAATCGCTGACAGTCGATATATGTCTAAATAATTTTCATTTAGTTTTAGATAATAAATAAAAAAACCCATTTCTCATCATCACAGACTGAGAACCACTGATTTAGATGAACAACAAAATTAGTTCACTATTAATTTAGTTCGAAATGAAATATTAAGTTCATTCGAATAAGAGAAAGAATATTTGACTGAATTTATCTATTTTTTTTTTCCATTTCCATGATTAACATATAAAGAAAACATATAAAGGTGGTTAACAATGGGTTCTGCTCTCGTAGTGATTAGATTAAAAATGAGATGATTAATGAAATGTCTTTGCTTTACAGGGATTTGCAGATGCTTTCATCTCTCATGATTGAACCAATTCCAAACGAACCACGATTCTCCAGCAACTACCTGTGGAGAAGAGAAGGTGAGTCTTGCAACTAAGACAACAAACCTCTAGCCTCTTTTTCATATTTTTCATATTTTTCCCTCTTCAATCTGAAAGTGGGAAGGCGATTAAAAATTCACTAGTATTTCTCCCAATTGTTTAATGGCCAATGAACTGACCAATAGCTATCTGCCTCCATTTTCCAGGTTTGGCAAATACTTGTCTCAATATTTCCAATGACAGTAGTTTAATAAAATAGATCAAAATAATTATTACAATTTAATAAATGAACTGAAGAAACAACTCCGTAATAAAGACAGCATTTTTTTTTAAGTTTAAAATTCCCATATTCTATAAAAGAGAAGAATTCAGTGCCTAAGAATTCTGTAAAAGAGGAAAAAAGAATAATAATGAATCATTTTCAATTCAATTCAATTTTAAATGAAGCTCATATCATCATTTAAAAGTTTTGGATCTGATGGAGATTTCCACTAGCTTCTTAATAATACTTTCCTCTGTACAGATATTCACTGCTGATTGGGAAGGAGTCATTTTTGAGGAATGCGTGGGAGTAAAGGTCCAAAAATTGTATTCAGATTTTAAATTGGACTTTACATCAGCATCGCAACAAATTTTAAGGAAATCCGTGCAGCTGTTTTAATGTGATACTTCTTTAAATAAACAAATAGAAAAAAAAAAATGTTCATGTAGAATATTGCGCATGCTCAGTTCATTTTCAAATAATTTTCCTAATGATACGAGATTAATTGTAAAAGTTAAAACCAAGATAAATAATTATTAATTCTCTGCAAAAGATTGAGGGTTCATTTGTACAATTTCAAACGTTACCTTTCCTATATAAAATACATCATATCTTAAAAGAAATTATCTGAATCTGCTAGAGATTCCATCCAACTACTGTATTGAAGAAATCATGGAAATACATTTGAGAACTTATCCTTTTGCTGGGAGGTATCTATTAGCGAATCTTGTCATCTTTTATAACTTCTATTTCTTTTGTTCATTGAAGTGGTTCGTTGCAGGTCCAGATTCTGCTGTGTTTGGTCGTTTGTCTTATTGTTTTAAGCAATGGGAGGAAAGAAGATACTTATTCGCCCACGCTTGTCGAGTGTCAGGACTTTACAGTAAGTGAATGTTGTTCTTTCTTAACAAAGACTTTGACAGATAACAACATTAAAACTATATAGTTATAAATAGATGATTAACATTCTGAAATGAGACTGGATAGAACTTATCCTGTCAAAAACCTTTTTTCTTTTTTTGTCGAGAAAAAAAACAAAAACAAAAAAAAAAAACCCACCCAGCGTCTCAATGTACAGGTAACCCCCGTTGATTGCGACCCCGGCGAGTGCAAATTCGTTATAGTGCGATTTTTTTTTTAACTGTCAACAATTAAATGTTAAATAAAACATTATTACCATGAAGTGTATAAATTTGTTACTTACATTAACTAATATAATTTATATATAATTACGATTTTTCATAATATCGACAAATTGTACGTAATAAACGTAGATAGGCCCATCAAGGAACACTAGATTCTTTTTTGCAACGACGAACAAAGGGATTAAATAATATTTTTTTTCAGTTTCTTTTCAATGCTGTATTACTTTTATGCTACATAAAACATTTATTTCATATTAATAATGCTTACTTTATCAATAAAGTGTTTTTTCTTACTCTGAAATGATTTTTTTTTTAAATCCTCCGTTGATTGGGAAATTTCCCTCATTGCGACATTCTCTGGAACGTATCCTCCGCAATCAACGGGGTTACCTGTAAATAGATAGACTCTGATTGACGCTATTATTGAATAATACTTCCACTCAAAAGGTAAAAGAAAAGACTTCTAAAGATATTCGAAAAAAATGGAATAAATATTTTGGTCTGAACAACAGTCAGTGAAGTAATTGCAATTCAATCTAATTAAATATTTATTAATATTTGACATTCAAAAAAAACGCAAAAAATAAAATCCAGAAAATTAATGGTCATTTTTTTTTATTCCTTACAAAAAGTCAAAATATTGCATTTCCTGAAACCTGCGGAAGAGGCTAATGTCGATCACACGATTCACGTGACTCTGGTGTAAAATACTCATCCAAAAACCTCTTTCTATTAACTCAAATATCAATAGAACCATTTTTTTAATGTTCATTTTAACAGTAATTCAAAGACTTCAATCATTCTGTAGATGTTTCATAAAATCTTTCTTTTAGAAGCAAAGTTTCATCGAAAATAAATAAATAAATTTAAAACTATGTAAAAAGAATTTAATTCACTTGATCTTTGTCAAATTCGGTCAAAATTTTCTTAAAATGGAAAAAAAAACAAAAAAAAAAAAACCCTGATTAAAAAGTTCGATTCAGACACAGATGGAATGAAGTCATAGAATAAATGAGTTGAGATTTTTTTTTTCATAATAAATAAATAAAGAAACGGAAAAAATAAATTAGAACTGAGAAGTAGCTGCAATGTCAATGAAATTTCAACAAACGGAATCTTTTAATATCTAGTTTTTTAGACAATTTTCTTCGTTTTTTGTATCAGAGATATTTTTTTTTTCCTGAAATTGTTTTAATTGAACAAAACTCGAATTCCAATGACAAACGCTATAGATTAATTACCATTGGGAGTTTAAATTATCGATTTAATAGACAGACAAACGAAGAGAGAGTGATCGTTGTAAGAGGGGGCTTTTTGTTTGTATTTTGACGGAATTTCGATATGAGAAATGAAAAGTGAATGAAGCAAAGAACATTTTCTAAAAACAATTATTAACAGGAAATTCAAAGGGAGTAAAACACTTGCTCTTATTTTTAACAATTCCAAATTCAATAACTTTTCTTTTTATTTCTTATTAATTTTGTTCCTTGTTAACAATGAAGAAAATCATCCCAGGAAAAAAGGGGATGCAGTTCCTTCGAAACAGATTCCATTTCAAAGAGACGTAGCTCTAAAAAGTAAACACAAGTGCAATAAATAAATAAATAAAAAATAAACAAACCATTATAATTATAAAGCCCCGCGTATAGCAATTAACGCGCCCATGTGATCTTTTTGTGGGCTGCCAGAACGATTGTTCTAGATCCAACCGAAGAACACTTCACCATTGAAAGAGCTCTTTTGTCTCCGCTTTAGCTATACAATGATACTTATCACAGCATTGAGAAAATATCTTTCGAAAAGAAATAAATTTTACACGTAGATATTTAAGTGTATTCATTCCTCGTGTTGTGGTCGGCCATAGTAAGAATAACACACTCTGTCTTTCCATGACTGTCTTAATAGGTGACAATTTTACTTTGATATGATTAGTTTCTTTGATTTCAAAGAGAGATTTTTCTTTGTTTTGATTTCGGGAGGGAATTCAGCCCCCCTAGCCCCTTCCTTGGCTACGTCCCTGCTCAGTTTAATGACCAGATAGATGATGAATGTTAACTTAGAATTAATAACTGGCTTCAAAAAAGATATCTAATGGAAGACTTAGAAATGGCATCCCTTCTAATTGATATTAAAACCAAAAACAAGTGTTCACGTTACTCAGTGAGAATCTTTTGACTCTGACTTCCTGAAAAGATCGTTAAGTTGAGAAGCCATAAAATCCAATGTCCCTTTTCCATAAATCCAATCATGCAATGTCAGATATCGTCAGTTAAATCATAAATGAAGAAAACTAATTTACAGATTATTTTAACATAATTAATTTTAATTTTAAGCTTTTTAATTAAGAAAATAAACTTTACATCCTTCCTAAATTATCTTCGTGCAATATAAATAGTGAAATTTAACCAAATACCGATTATATATTTGGTTATAATTCAGTATTTGTTAATGGAATTGAAATTGAGTTTATATTAGAGTTATAATTAATATTAACTAAAAAATCTTTGTTGTTAAATCATTGTTATAATACTTCGTTTTCTTATTTAGAAATTTTCTTATTTATTGTAAAAGCAAAAGGAATTTGTTTAATTGAAACAAATAAAAATTGTTAAAAAATAGAAAATTTTAAATTTCATAAAAGCTCCAGATTATGAAAAATGTGTTTTCTTTTTTCTTAGCGTTTTATTTGCTGTCAAGAGAACCTAATCCAGTGCCACTCAAACATAAGAAGCGATTGCAAGAACTGTTTAACTTCCAGTATTCCCATGAGTTTTCCTTTGATAACTGTGCTTCTGTTCGTCCTGCTGTCTGCTTTCGAAACCCACCAATGAAGTTAGGAGGAATACAACTATTTTATTATCCTTTTTAATAAAAGAACGAATGGACATCTGTTCTATTCCTAATTTTTACTAATTGTAATAAGTTTATTCTTTTAAAGCTAATAAATACTTAAATTGAAGAAGTTACTTTACAAGTCTTTGTTTTCTTAAAATTTAAAAAAAAAAATATTTTTAAGTAGAATCACTTTAGGACACAAAGTTATACAAAACAAAAAACAAAACAAAATGTAAACTGCACTGTTTATTTTTATGAGGAATACAGGTTTAAAAAGGTTAAAAAGTTTATACACATTAAAAACATACAATAAAACGACAAGTTTCGCCTGTATAACTAGGCTTTGACAAATAATACAAAAATAAAAATGACATGAGTATTTAAGCTATTAACAGATCAATGGAATTAAATATTAAAATTCGTCTGGAATCTGGACCAATTAAAACTTTATATAAAGATAAGCCGTCTGGAAACGATTGGCTCCCGTGATCACGTGGAAACAAAGGACAACGATGTAATCAGTTGATCCGAAGGGTTGTCAAATTGCACTGTTGTTATTGGAGACTGGACCCAGATGAAACTTGAGCATCGTATAAGCCCACGTAACGCAAACCGTTGGGTCAACGTTGGGAGATCGTTGGCACTGTTGGGATTGGTTGGTGGTTTTGCCAACGTAATGCCAACAATGGACCAACATCGGCAAGTCACAGGAGGCCCAACTTACGAATTATACCGTTGGCCCAACATTATTTTTTTGTTGGCAAATTAAAAGTGACAAATTATGAATCATGTTTCTGTATTATTGACAAATTAAAATATATATGTAATTTCAAAATTAAAATAATGATTTTATTGCATGAAATTTAAATGTTAAAATTACTCTCGGACAACACCCTCTGTAGAAAGGCCGCTTATCAAGCGCCGTCTACCCAAGCTCTGTTAGAAGGAGCCATTCAACACCTCGGAGTCCGCAACACATTTTCGCAGCTTGATTGTTCTTTTGAAGAGAGATATTGCAGTTTTTATCTACCGAATATAATTGATTTTACGCAATTCTTTGTTGAGAATCTGGAGATAACAAAGATAAGACCCTTTTTCTTTAAGATAATTTAAAATACTTTTGAAATATACCTTAACGAATTCATTAGGCCTAACTTTTAAAACAAGCTAGAGTTAGTTCACATGTGAATTTTGAATAATGAATGCCAGTTAGTTTTTTTTCTGCATTTAAACTTTTTTAAAAAACATTTATAAATTAATGAATGCTTCGTAAACTACATGATTTTATAATGAATTTTATAACGAAATTTTGGAACTTTGTTAATTAAAATCTGTTTGGTGCTGTTATTGTTTATCTGCTTGAATTACAAAATTTTAGTTAAATTAAAAAAACGTATTTTTTTTCTTAACTATTTTATACTTTCTTTTATTTTAGTTATTGGTTCTTTATTTAATATTGATTGAAGGAAATCATTAAAATTTTATTTCTTTATTATAAAATATGTGTGTTTAAAACAAGATACCTGTTCTGTTAGTATAATTATGAAACACAAGGAAGCATAAGATTCACGAGGATTATTTTCTTACAAAGTAAATGTTTAAATCCAGTAAACCTTCCAAATAGAACTGAAAGTGTAAGATTATAATAACAGGAATATTGTTTTTTTATATCGGAGGATGGCAATATTATTAGAATGAATTTCATTTAAGTCTTTGATAATAGAGTTTAAAAAAAAAAATCTCTATTTAGAGAACATTCTTAAACACAATATATAAGAAAAAATAAAGATATCAAATCCATTTCAATGCGTGCTCAATATTTAAATATTGAAATGGATTCGATATTGAAATTTTACAATCATTTTTTTTAAAATCCTGTTAAATTTCTTTCAGGTGTAAACATGCCTTCTTGTTGTATGCCTGGATGCAGACCCAATTTAGAAATGAGAAGAGATGATAAAAGACACGCACCATTGCAATTTTTGCTTTATGTATTTAAAAATATAAGCTGAAAATTAGAAAATCATGAATTACTTGTAAATTTGCTATTAGATGAGATTATTATAAGACCTGAAATTAATTTTTCTGTGAATAGATATGTCATCTGCGAAATATAGCTATGTTTAAGAAAGAAAAGTTGTTTTTATTTATAATAATAACTATCACATTCGTATTATATATGGATAGGCCTTTTCTGTGAATACTTTTGTCTGGTTTCAGTGCAAACAAAAACTCTGTACACAGGCTGACAACTGTGTACAGAGTTTTATGACATCTTCTTATTCAGACAATAAAGATGTTGAAGCCTTTATTCCTGTTAAATTTAACTGCTAGTGGTTTGCTAGAAATGACAGAGCAGATAATAAAAATTGTAAAAAATGCTGGATACACTATTATTAGTATCATTGCTCACAACATGATCAATAGAAATATGTTCACTCAGCTTTCTCGTGGTAAGTTAACAACTTTCATAAGCAATCCCAAAAATAGTGATTTCAAAATTTTCATACTCTTTGATTAGGAAGTACTCTTTGATCAGAAGTAATTAGATAAACCGAGATGGCTTCATTTTTTCCCCAGATCTGGGAATTACTGAGATTTTTTACAGTATCATTTGAAGATTTGAAATTAATTCATGTGAAAGAAAAAAGCAGCTTAGTTTTCTCCAAGTAACCTTGAAAGACAGAATGTTAGTCTATGTTTTGAGAATTTTTCATGAAACAAATATTGTTGCAGCATCACTTTTGGACAGTCAAAATAGTGAAGGACTTGTTAAATTTTTGCAGACTATAATAAAGTGGTGGAAAGTAGCCAACATCAAGAACACTAGAAAAGGTCATTTTAATTACAATTTAAAAATAATAGTGTGGCTGAGGAATAATCTTATTCATTGTGTTTTCTATCGATACATCAGCTTGGCGTCTGTATAATTTTAAAAAACTCCACAAGCAAATGCATCTGTGCTTTTATTTGTTGGAAAACTGTCCTGCTCAACCAACAAATAGAAGCACAAATGCGTTTGCTTTTTTTTTTTCAATTATCAAAAAGAAACACCATCAGTATTCAGAAGCACTTATTTTTAAATTTTCTGTGTTAAAAGAATTTTATTTTGAATAATAGTTTTTTGTGTTTGTTTACTAGTTGAGGATTAAAACCATTCTACTGAATATTTGATGCTTCAATCATTCTCAGACAGATCTTCAGCTAAGTATAGGATCTTAATATTATTTTAATCACTTACAATGAAATTGGTTGATTATAAATGCAAGGGGTAATATTTATTTTTATTTCATAATGTATTATGAAGTAGTCAATCTAAATAAAAGTGCGCGTATGTTGAATGTTGCTGTTCTGCATAAACAAAGGCTATAATAAGGTAGCTAGCAATGGCATGAATTTTCAATTAAAACAGTGTGTATAGATTCAAACTTGATTATGTACATCACAAGTTAACAATTACTGATTTTTGTCATTACATTTTAAATTAGCGTATTTGTAATTCAGATCTGTGGTGTGATTAACTTTTTATATTTTTAATACATTTCAAATTTGTCATTTCCAAAAAAAAACAAAATGGTAGAGATTTTTTTTTTTCAATTTACTGAAAGTAGGATTTCTAATACTCATTTTCAATCATTCCATCTTGATATTAGAGCAATGGCAGTTAAATTTTTACTATGATAAAATTAAATATCAATTGGTATATATACATTACTTATGTGTTTTGTAAATAAATTATCAAACTTGTGCATATCTGCATTGTTAAATTACTTTATAACTTATTTCATTCACACATTATTTGATAAGCAATTTGATTAATAAAGTTGTCATTCCTTCTATGTAGCAATTTTGTGCAACTTTACATTAAGTTATTTAATACATTAAGTATTTATTTCATTTAAAATAAAGCTAAGCTAAGAAGCAGTATTTTCTGCTTCTTATTTCATATGTATAAGAGAATTCGTGTATTAAAAGCTTAATATTCCCATGGACATATTTATTATACAAACAGTATCTTCAATTTCCTAATACGATTTTAAAAATGTTCAATAACCTCTTTCAAACACGCTTAATATTCATAAAGCAATAAGGTTGGGATAAATAATAATTATTGGAATGGGGAGTTGATATTGAGGATTACTAGGAAATAATTTATTTTTATGGACAAGATTTATCATAAATCATAATAGGGAAACTTGGATAATTCGAAGTTGTTTAATTCGAAATTCTGGATAATTCGAATTTTTTTGCTCAGTCCCTAGAATTCTGTATTAAAATAATGTTAAAAAATCGTGGATAATTCGAATTTTATTTTGGATAATTCGAATTTTTCGTACGATTGTCCTTAAAATATTACAGTAAAAATTGTTCCTGAGACTTTTAGCTAAGATACATTATTTATTTTAACGGTCTGTCTAAGGAAACCAAAAGCGAGAGTTGCAATGTCACTATGTGGGGATTTCCGAGGATTTTTCTGTCCACCCTCTGTTGTTACCCTTCCCCCTCCCACACCCCTTCGGTCTTAGAGTCACGTGCGCTTCCTGTGAATGATTTAATGCGGTTATATACATTTTTAGTTTTTGTGTTTGTGCTTTAAGTATTGTTTATATGCTCTTCCTATCGCATTGTCAAAAGCTTCTTATAAGTCATTAACATTAGATGAACAGATAGCGGTGATTAAAGAAGTGGAAAAAAGGCCTTAAAAAGAAATCGGAAATCGCCAAGGAATTTGGAATTCCATCCAACACGTTATCGACATATTTGAAGAACAAAGATAAAATCTTGAGCAGCAAAAATGACGATGGAAAAAAATAGAAAAAGAACGAGAGACCTGGCAACCCAGAGGTTGGAATCATATGCTAGGACACAAAGATGCATTCAATGAAGCAATTAAAAATATCTGCCTTTTTTTAAAAAGTGATGAATAATTAAGCTAGTAAAAAATGTTTGATTTAATAAAAAAAAATGTAGCAGCATTCTTAGATAAAGTTTATGTGTTAAATCTTTGACCGTGGAGTTAATCTTTTTTATTTATCTCTTCTATTTGAGAGAATATATGTAATTCGAATTTTTGGATAATTCGAACTTTTTCTCTGGTCCCTTCAGCTTTGAATTATCCAAGTTTCACTGTAGTTCATTTATATTGCTTTCAAAAAAAATATGTTCAATACTGATTCCAAAGAACATTATATTTGTAAATAGCTACAAAACTTAAAGAATGGTCTTTTTGTTATTTCTAAATATTGCAGAATCACTTTTATGGAAAACATTTGCTTCATTTGCTTCAGTATCGTCAACTGGGGTGACTTTGATACCTTTACGACGTTTTTTTTCGTTGTTTCATGCCCTATATATAATTTTGTGTGACAATTAATATTTATATAAAACAATAGATGTATGACCTATTATTTCCTTAAATTAAATTATTGCTTAAAATTGTACTGTAGGAGATATTGAACAACATTCAGAGTGCCAAAGTTACCCAGCCTTTGGGGTGACTTTGACACACTCATGGTTTTTATATTATTTTCAGATAATAACCTTCTCACTGTCAAAGTTACCCCAGTTTGCTGCCCTCCACAAACCGTCACGCATGAGTGCATTCTTCATGCCTATCCTCCAGGACGGATAATTAGTTCCATTGAAAATTGGAACAATATATTTTGTTACTTTCGTTTTCAGCCATATTTAAAATACTAATGAAGGCCAATACAATGGGCATTAGATACAGTAGGTTACCACTAACCATAGCAAATATAAAAATTTGGAAATTGTTTCACACTTATTTTTGTGTAGCAATGCTCAAAAATACAATAACTCAGTTGACGCATGCGCAGTGGAAGCGTGCTGGGCCCATAACCAAATGAATGCTAAACGGTCCACAAATATAGTAATTTTTTTTTTTATTTTTTTTATGCGTCAAAATAATATTTACAATTAGGTTCAAAGTTAAATTTAGTCCAACACTTCGTCACTTTGACTTGTGTTCCAGGTAAGTTCAAAATAATAATCTACTTGATTATAAATAGTCACTTGAAATAATAAAGTTTCAATAACAAAACCAAAGTTCACTGAGGTGAGTAATATTTCATCTATCTCATGCAAGTAATTAATCACTTCAAAATATAGTAGCACTTTTACTATATAATCTTCTTAATAAAGTGTTACCTCCGAATAACGCACAGTCACGGGACCGGAAGTTTTGTCCGATATTGGGAGGTGTCCGCTATTCGGGAGGACTGTTTTTTTTTCTTTTTTTTAAGTTAAAGCATGTCATTTAATGAAAAATTACATACAATCTTAATTAAATTTCTACAATTATCATTGCGATGTGAGAGAATACGAACAATTGCAAATTATTTACTATATTCCTTTTTAACAGAGTGCTAATCGTTTGTCTTACTTAAAATAATGACAAAATTAAAAATTACAGTATATAGAAAATTAATTTCTAGCCATCCATTTGATGCCTTAAACGTGTCCAATCCTAAAGTTTGACCGACTTCCCTGGCTTTTCCTTGAAGCAAAACACCGCTTATAGGAATGTTCTTTGCATGAGCAGAGTGGAACCATTTTATGACCACTTCGTCGATTTTGCTTGTTTAAGATTTACGAAACTTCAAATTCTTCGAATTTTCGTTTGAATTCACCATCCTCATTTTTCTAATCTCACATTTGTCCTTCAAAAGTTCACTTATCTAAGTTTTTCCAACTTTAAAACGTTCAGCAAGACAACGCACATTCAGCTTTTCTTTTTCAGCAATTTCAAGAACATAAATTTTTTCTTTCAGTGCCAATCTCTTCCTTTTTGACGCCATTTTAATTCGCACTAAATGTAATCAACACGTTTATAGGATAGCTTTACGAGGGATTGACATTTACAAAGCAACTGCAGTGAAAAAAAGTGCCTCAGATTCGTGCATTGAATCACGGGACACAGATACAATGTATCAATGTATTTGGGGGGGGGGGACACACCGATACAATGTATCAATGTATGGAGCACCGATGTAAATACAACCATAATGTGTTTGTCAAAATGTTAATCGAAAAAAAAATTTCTTTTTTTTTTTACAGTTAAAATTACTGTCCGCTATTCAGAGTGTCCGCTATTCGCAGTGGATAACATGGAATGTCCTATTGTAAGGGACTGGGACCCGCAATAATGTCCGCTAATTAGAGGTGTCCGCTATTCGGAGTGTCCGTTAAAGGAGGTAACACTGTAATTGCACTGTTCTAAGCACTTCAAATAATTCACTAATAACGAAGCTTATTTCACTGATTTAAAACTTCTCTAACACAATAGTAATTAATTGTTCCAAGAATTAGCTGCGACGCCCATTTAAACATAATGGCTTCTTCAATTCTTCGGAAAATTACTGTTGCTAATAATATAATGAAAGTTCTTAACTTACAGTTTGTTGACTGTGTTGTATTTAAATTCACTAATATCCAATTTGCTTACAGCAGCACAGAAACTTCCTTTCCAGGTTCCGCGGCTTCTTTCAAACTTGTCTTCAACCTCATTGAATTCTACCGCTCTCAGAATACAGATGACTTCGCTGTCTCTGGTTGGCTTCACTTCAGGATTACTCGATGTGTCGTCACATAAGAGGCTTCTGACGTAAAAGTCCTCGCTGACTATGATTAAAGAATCGGGTTGTGTTCGGAAACGCATCGGCGTGTTTCATTCGTGCTTTTCAAATATCGTGGCTTTTCTAGTCATTGAATCTTGTCGCTTATTTGTGTCAGTTTGGCTTCTATTAATTCTATCTCAAATAATATTTAGTCGCTCATGCACGCCGTTTTCTTGTCACGTTTGAAAGTCAGCGAAACGCACTTTTCAGCCGAAACGGAAAATGTTGCTTATCTTTAACTGCTGATTATGACCAAACCGTTCAATCAAATTTAATGTTTAAGGAAGTCATTCGACTTACTTGGAAACACGTTTTGTTGTCAATTAAAGATTATCATAAATTATATATCAAAATGTTCAGCTTGAAAAATAAAAACAATGATACCAAAATTTTAACGGATTGACCTCTAGGTCAAAAGTTATAAGCTTTTAAAAAATCTTCGAACACAGGAAGTGACGTGATTTATTATTACGACATGAGCGCGCTTAATGGTGAAAAGACGAAAAGCTTCGATTTCGCAATTAAATGATCGCAATTAAGTTTGTATTGAAAAGAAGTTTAACAAATTAGATATCAAGCACAGGCACAAAGCTAAAGGAAGGATATGCACCTTGACAACTAAAGATATATTTAAAAACATTTTAATACATTTATTAAACATTCATGTAAGACTGTTAAATACAGTACACTTGAATGATACTTCATCAGAAAACATTCAAAACATAAGAAAAATTCGCGTTTTCATTCTATTACCAAAGTGTAAGTTTGCCGACATTTAAAGGAATCTTTGATTTGTCTGTAGAAATATACATCATAATGCTTGACAGATAGGTGCGCATTCCAGTGAAATCACTTTTGAAAGGTTTTTTTTATTTTTATATTGTAAGCTTGCCATATTCTCTCGGGGTGCCGCTGAGGTTCTTTTTAATTTTAAGTTAGAATTGAATACTCAACTTAATTTTGAGTGACATTCTCTCGGGGTGCCGCTGAGGTTCTTTTTAATTTTAAGTTAGAATTGAATACTCAACTTAATTTTGAGTGACATTCTCTCGGGGTGCCGCTGAGGAT
>JAFIDM010001028.1:3912788-3924319 GCA_023159025.1 Thereuonema tuberculata
ATTTTGTAAATCTGAAAATTGATGGGGTCATTTACCTAGACCGGGGTATATATAGTGGGACAGTTTTTTTCAGGGGGGGCTCCCTGGTGAAAAGCAAGGTGCTTTTCGGATGGTTTTGGTGTGGAACATGCCAAAAGGGAGTTGATAACAGCGGCAGTAATTCCAGAGTTTACGGACATCTAGCCAGAGAGAGACGTATAGCTAAAAGGAGAAAATAACCCAAACAACCCGTACGACAGCAGTATTAATTCCCGAGGTTGCTGACGCCTAGCCAGAGAGAGACGGTGACGAATTTCGACCCTTGTGGAGAGCTGATAATACATCGCCGAAAAATCCTTGCGGTAGCAGCGGTTCCAGCTCTACGGACCTCTATATTGTAATTTCGGCAACGAGTGAGAATCAGCGGAGGTTTTCAAGAAGTTCTTGGTGTGGGACGCCAGAAATCTCACGACGACCCATCCCCGGAGCGGGCAGCGAAGTTTCCCCGGAGCGGGCAGCGAAGTTTCCCCGGCGCCTTAAGGACCCTATGGTGTAGGACGCCGAGATCTCACAACGACCAACCCCCGGAGCGAGTAGCAACATTTCCCCGGTGCTTATGGACCCCAGGCAAGACATATAGATAGCGGTGTCAGATTAGCCTGATATTTTTTTTTACATATACCTAGTTTGCCAAACCTTTATCCCGATTTTTTTTTTAATTTACATTAACTATTTTTTTTTCCGTTTATTTAGTTTAGAAATAAATTTGGGAGGGAGTAATTCTTAAAGTTTCTAATTTTACAATATTTTTATAGTTATCCTTTGTTTACCTTGTTGAAATGTTTTGTTACTGAATAAATGTTTTACTTTACTCAAGATTTTGTCAGAGTATATCATTTCTTTAAAGGTGTTTTCCTCTGGTAAGCTACCTGAGAAACGATCCTAAATTTTTTTTTTTCTCTTATTTTTTTTTTTTAAACCCTTTTTCATTTAATCAGGAAAAAGGGAGGAAGTAACAGTGGCGACCCTGCCAGGATTTTCTCAGGTTAAAGTGTTTACCACGAAACCCTTTATTGATTTGATGAACTCTAAAATTTTAGTTTTAAAATTTTGGTTTTGGATTAATATTTGTTTTTCCCTTTTGTAAAAATGCCATCAGAGGAAAACCACGTGCCTGTGGGGAGGACTGGTGGCGAAGGCTTAAGAGATCAGGGCACTAATCTGGCATTTATGGCGGGATTGCAGCATTGGCTTCCCACGTTGACTGGGGAGGAAAATGAATCATCAATTAAAAGTTTCTTTATGAGGTTGGAAAAGTTGGGCCATAAGGCGAACTGTGACCAAGAAATAATGGAAATGATATTTTCCAGTAGGCTTCGAGCTAAAGCTGCCTCGGTGGTAAGTGATTGGACCTTAACTGAAGGAGACTTGACCTACGAGGAGTTAAAGTCAAGGTATCTAAAATTTTTTAATAATGCTCCCAACAATGATCAGGTTATGTTCAGCAAAAGAATTAAGCAAAAGAAAGGCGAGAATAATAGTGTGTATAACTTAAGTTTTAAGGTGGCGGTGAGCAAACTTGGAAGAGGAAAGGAAATTAGTTCTGATTTAGAATCCATGATCATCTTTGTTTACATCCGCAGTTTGGTGAAAGAAAAGCACCGTGATGCGGTGGCTCGTTGTCAACCGATGACTTTACTAGAAGCCTATGCAGTTGCTGAGAAAGAAGATCAATTCGATGAGGCATGCGGTATGAATACCACCTATATAAATAATTTTGAAATGGGTGAAAAGGAATCAGAAGAAAAAAATGCCGTTAACAAACTGACCGAATTGGTTTGCAACTTGCAGGCGCAATTGGAAAATGTTGAGGAAAAGCTCGTTGAACAAAATAGGCCTGCGGATCGACGGAAACATTCTCCCAATTGCTACATTTGTAACGAGGCTGGACACATAGCTCGTGATTGCGATTTCAGAGGGAGCAGGAAAAATCTCGAAGAACAAAGATGGACGAACGGATCTGTCGGAAGGAGAGCTAAAGGCGGTCAAGAGGTGGAAAGGGAAAGGCTTATACGGGTAAATCTAGAATTTTCAAATGGATTACCCCTTGTGAAGGTACTTTTGGAACAAAGAGAACATCTTTTTTTGTTAGACACCGGCTCAAATATGAACCTCGTGGATAATGGAATCAAAATGACAGAAGTGAGGACCAAAACCAGCATTAATTTTAGATCTTTTCACGGAGAAAAGTTGCAGCATTGTATGGAAGGAACCTTGAATCTACGCATTAAGGATGTCAAGATCAACATTCCTTGCGTATCTGCGAATTTCAATCGCAGTGAATTCAGTGGGATACTAGGTAGGCCATTTTTTGCAAAACATCACGTTTCTATTGACTTTGACCAGAATTGTCTCCAATTTAAGGTTCCAAAAGAGGATGAAAAAGGAGTTTCTAATTATACCTTGTTTGGGGAAAGTAATGTGTGTCAGTCATACGGAGTGGAGGTGTATGAACTTCCCCAGCCTAAAAATGCAGGTACAGGCCTTTCTATTGAGAAACTGGACGAGCTATCAAAACACGTCGAGGAGGCAACAAACCGGATGAGTTTAATGGAATTATTAAAGAAATTCAAGCGTTCTTTTATAGAGGATACCAGTTTACTACATGGAACCAAGGCCATCTATCATAAAGTAGAACTAACTGACAATACACCCATAAATGTCAGACAGTATCCGATTCCTACGATTCACCTACCAAAGCTGATGGAAGAATTGGATAAACTATTGAAATCAGGGATCATTGTGCCTAGTACTTCCTCTTGGAATTCCCCTATACTGATTGTGCCAAAATCTGACGGACAAATTCGTCTAGTTTTAGATCTGAGGAAAGTTAATTCAGTCATTAAACCTGAGGATTTTCCAATTCCTAGAATTTTTGATGTTTTGACTAGTTTAAGTGGAGCTAAATGTTTTTCTACCATTGATCTGATTTCAGGATTTTTCCAGGTGCCTTTGCATCCCTCAAGCGTGGGAATTTTTGCTTTTAGTACGCCTTTTGGAAAATTTTCCTTTACGCGTCTGGCTCAAGGTAGTAAAAATGCTCCCATTGTTTTTCAGAGTCTTATGAATATTGTTTTGGAAGGATACCTGGGTAAATTTGTTATTGTTTTCCAGGATGATTTGCTCATCTACTCCAAAGACACCGCAGATCATCTGAATCATCTTCAGATAATTATGGAAAGATTAGAGAATTTTAACCTGGCGTGCAAACCCAGTAAATGCAAATTCTTTAGAAAGGAAGTAAAATATTTAGGCCACATTATTTCGGCGGATGGTGTATGTCCTGACCCGGAATCTGCGGAAAGTGTCGGAAAAATTTTGGCTCCTTCCACCGTGAAGCAGGTACGCTCCTTTTTGGGAGCTATTGGGTTTTATCGCCGTTTTATTGCAGAATTTAGTCGCACTGCTGAGCCGCTTTTCGACTTAACTAAGAAGGGAGCAAAATTCAGATGGGAAGATAAGCATCAGGCTGCTTTCGATGGATTGAAGAGAGCACTTTTGAGTCAGGAAGTGTTGGCCCATCCTGATTTTAGTAAAGATTTTGCCATTCAATGTGATGCCTCTGACGGAGCTAT
The DNA here is from genome assembly GCA_023159025.1 of Thereuonema tuberculata. Lineage (NCBI taxonomy): Eukaryota > Metazoa > Arthropoda > Chilopoda > Scutigeromorpha > Scutigeridae > Thereuonema > Thereuonema tuberculata. Next base: position 3,916,403 of record JAFIDM010001028.1, read on the forward strand.
TGGAGGAGTTTTATTGCAGGATTTCAAAGAAGGAATCAGACCAATAAGTTACTGTAGTCGTAGACTAAATAAGGCGGAGGGAAATTACTCTACTATAGAGAAAGAATTGTTAGCCATTATCTACTCGTTAGAGCAGTTCAGATCACTTGTTTATGGTCGTCGAATCATTTTATGGTCAGACTACAAACCTCTTTCCTTCCTAAATTCTATGAAGGATAAAAATTCAAGGTTACTGAGATGGGCCATTAGAGTATCCGAATACAATGTGCAAATTGATCACATAAAAGGAAGCCAAAATTGCCTTGCGGATTTATTTTCTAGGACCGAAGTAAATTTTGTGGATGTTCAGTTTGAAAACTTAAGCGATTTGGTTGAACTTCAAAGGAAGGAAAAGGAACTCGAACCTTTCTTCAGAGAGGCTAATCAAGGCTCCGAGGACAGACGGTTTGAAGTGACGCCTGATGGTTTGCTTAGGAAAATAGATGGCTCGGAAAGTCGAGTTGTCATCCCTCACAAAGTGGTGCCTAAAACCCTGGAACACTATCATGGCTCAAGGTTCGGATGACATTATTCTTACAAAACAACTTCAGAAAGGATAGCAAAAAAATACTATTGGCGAACTCTTCATCAAGATGTGAGGAACCACGTGTATCAATGCAGCACGTGTCAATTTTATAAAGGATCAATCCGTGAAACGAAGTTGCAAGGGCTCCCAAAGGTAACTTATCCCTTTCAACGCGTCTCAGCCGACATTATAGGCCCTGTTCTGACTTCAAGATCTGGAAATAAATATATACTCACTATCATTGACCACCTTACAAGATACGTAATTGCCGTTCCCATGAGAGATCAGAGAGCTCAAACTATTGCGGATAAATTGATTGTTCATTTATTTTGCCGTTTTGGAGCTCCAAAGGAATTTCTCACGGATAGAGGTGCAAATTTCTTATCCGAATTGGTAAGCAGTCTATGCAGGGAAATGGGAATCAAACGACTTCATACGACGAGTTTTAGGCCGGCTTCTAATGGATCTGTGGAACGTGCAAATCAAAGCTTGATAAATGCTCTTTTTCATTTGGTGGATAAAAAGAAGTCAGTTTGGGATCAAGCTTTACAGTTCGCCACTTTCTCTTATAATAATAGCGTTCACAGTGCAATTAGAGAAACTCCTTTCTTTTTAATGCATGGGTTCGATTGTAGTCTAACTGGCTCTATTCCTTCTACTGATCTAGACCCACCTCCTTCGGATGAAGATGACAATTATGGGAGAAGAGTAGTTCAAGAATTGGATTCAATTAGAGACATCCTGGGGGAGGTCGCTTATCAGGAAAATGAAAAACGGAGGCAGAGGATAAATCGGAGGAGGCCATTTCCAGCTCAGTATCAATGTGGAGACCTTATTTTACTCAAAGTTTGTAAAAACGATCCTAGAAGAGGAGGAAAATTTGGAAAAAGGTTTACTGGCCCGTAGAGCATCTTGAACAAAGTTTCTGAGGTAAATTATAAAGTACAAGCAGTACATGGAAATAGAGATCCTTTTACGGCTCACGTAAATAGAATGAAGCGTTTTTATAACAAAGAGAGCCAGGACTTATCTGATCCTCGGAGCTACAACAATCATCACAAGGGCCCGAGAAATAGGAGAACCAGGAAATACTCTAATAAAGGACTGGCTAGATATGAGGATGAAACACCGGACTCAGATATTGAAACCGAGGATGATTTTGTGCTCCCGTTAGTTCCTCGTCATGAAGTGCGAGAAGAAAATGAAGTAATATTGAATAGAGAGAGAGATGATATGCCACAGCGCCCTATTCTCGCAGTATGACGGGCTACAGTGCTGGTCCTCCTTTAAGGCTCGGAAATCCTCTGGTGCATTTCATCAATGCATGAAATGTTTTGTTAAGGGGGGACTATATTGTTACGGACTATATTTATATTTTATTAATTAGTCCTAACAATAATATTTTATATTTTATTTTAGGAAATCCTTTTTTTTCTTTCTTTTGTATAACGATTTAATATTTCTTTGTTTTGTGGGAAAATGTACATTTTGCAAGTTTCTCTGATTATGGGATTTGGTTTGGCTAATTATCAGGTTCGGCTTATCTGAGAGTGTGGAAGAATTAAGTTTTGCAAGACAAAAATTTGCAAATAAGTTTTTCTAATTATGGGATATTGGTTAGGCTAATTAGCTGATTTTGCAAATCTGAGATTATCAGATTTTAGCAGTTCTGAGAATTTGTGTTGGGAAATTTTGGTTTGGCAATTTATCAGATTTTTGCAAATCTTAAAATTATATGGAATATTAGTTTGACTAATTATCAGATTTTGTAAATCTGAAAATTGATGGGGTCATTTACCTAGACCGGGGTATATATAGTGGGACAGTTTTTTTCAGGGGGGGCTCCCGGGTGAAAAGCAAGGTGCTTTTCGGATGGTTTTGGTGTGGAACATGCCAAAAGGGAGTTGATAACAGCGGCAGTAATTCCAGAGTTTACGGACATCTAGCCAGAGAGAGACGTATAGCTAAAAGGAGAAAATAACCCAAACAACCCGTACGACAGCAGTATTAATTCCCGAGGTTGCTGACGCCTAGCCAGAGAGAGACGGTGACGAATTTCGACCCTTGTGGAGAGCTGATAATACATCGCCGAAAAATCCTTGCGGTAGCAGCGGTTCCAGCTCTACGGACCTCTATATTGTAATTTCGGCAACGAGTGAGAATCAGCGGAGGTTTTCAAGAAGTTCTTGGTGTGGGACGCCAGAAATCTCACGACGACCCATCCCCCGGGCCGGGCAGCGAAGTTTCCCCGGCGCCTTAAGGACCCTATGGTGTAGGACGCCGAGATCTAACAACGACCAACCCCCGGAGCGAGTAGCAACATTTCCCCGGTGCTTATGGACCCCAGGCAAGACATATAGATAGCGGTGTCAGATTAGCCTGATATTTTTTTTTACATATACCTAGTTTGCCAAACCTTTATCCCGATTTTTTTTTTAATTTACATTAACTATTTTTTTTTCCGTTTATTTAGTTTAGAAATAAATTTGGGAGGGAATAATTCTTAAAGTTTCTAATTTTACAATATTTTTATAGTTATCCTTTGTTTACCTTGTTGAAATGTTTTGTTACTGAATAAATGTTTTACTTTACTCAAGATTTTGTCAGAGTATATCATTTCTTTAAAGGTGTTTTCCTCTGGTAAGCTACCTGAGAAACAATCCTAAATTTTTTTTTTTTCTCTTAATTTTTTTTTTAAACCCTTTTTCATTTAATCAGGAAAAAGGGAGGAAGTAACAAAAAACGCTCCCTACTGAGCTCTTCCCCTACTGAGCTCGTAAGAATATTTTTATATTTTTAAACCAATTCTTTACCTGGTTTTAATTTCTTTCTAGGGTTTCAGAACAAGGAAATGAAACGTTGAAGTTCCTTTAAAATTGAGTTCAAAATTTTAATTGTTACAACTTTTTATGAAAATATGTTTAAAAGCAAAAGTTCGTTTCTTTCCACTCACAATAAGAACTTTCTCTTTGGATACAAAAGGAAAGAATAGATTTATTATTAGTAGAATAGATTTTATTATTTGTTTACGAAGGATTTGTTTACATGAATTATAATATTTGTAAAATTTTAAAAACCAAGTCAGATCCCAAGACAATATTCAATTTTTAAAAGCATCTTTGGTTTTTGAGAACTTTCGATTTAAAGAAATAACACAAAAATACCAAATTAAATCCTTCACCAAAGAATCGAAGAAACGAAGGAAGAATTTCAATGAATAAAAATAATGAACTTATTGCTTCAACATCATTGATTGTTTGATTTATATCGAAAAGAAATTATTTTGTTGTAAATAACGGATTCATTAAAATACAATGTTAATATTAAATTAGTATATTATAAATTAATTATACCGAAATCATAAAATTCCATTTTCGATTGTAAGTATCTTATTTATCATCAACCTTTTTTTTGTTGTCTTGTTTTGGAACAGATATTTATTTATTTTTTTAAATAATAATAAACTGAATTTCATTGTGCTCTTCATTATTTAGAGATTAAAAACTGTCTGCATTATTAGACTGACAGCCAATGGTAAATATTTCCGTTTATTTCTCGCAAAACAAAACAATTCAAAAAACAAGGACGAATTGAAAGCGGTTATTACGGTAAAAACACAGAGAGAAAGTAATTCATTTTTAATCTATTGGCTTAATTAATTTTATAAAACTACAATATCACAAAATAAAAGACAAAATAATAAAATGAAAAAAAAATATAAAAACTGTTTTTAATAATTTACTTAAATATTTCTACCTAAGTAGGGAAAGTTGATGTGTCGGAGTACAGAAGCAACATTTACCAGATCTCAGAAACCAGACTTCAATTCTGCTCTGGACATTTTATTTCTTTTTTAATTCCATCTTTCTTTTTTTCCTTTTTTAATTTGATAATTTTTTCTTCTTTCTTTAAGATAGTATAGTTTTTTGTTTTGCTTTTTTTCAGTTACGTTATGAATATTAAGCAGAAAAGTGATATAACAATTAGAAATAAATAAAAAAATATTCTCAACTTTCTTTTTAATTAGAAATACTTTAATTGAGAAAAATAAAAGAAAAAAAATATTCAAATACGCAATGTGACTTAATGTTTTTATAAATCTCATCTTGTTTATTTTACTAAACCAAAGTTTTCTTTGGGCGTTTTCTTAATATTATTGAGTTGGTAAAAAGTTCGTTCGGTTTTTATACATAAGTTGGCTCTTAGGAGTCTTAGTAGTTGCGCTGAGGTGTCTTTAATGTCATTCGACATCATTTTGTTAGATTGTATTGTGACAGCTGTCATATCAGCGTGCATTGAAAACAAAAACTGATCAAAATTGATGAATTTTGTGTCGCCAATTTAATATTGATGATGGGAGAAAATAAGCACGCAAGACCGCATTTTTCTTGGATGACCAGACAAAAACTGTTACAACTTGGCTGGGAAGTTCTGATTCATCCGCCCTATTCACCTGACATTACACCTTCGGAGTTCCATTGATTTCAGTCGTTACAGAATTCTCTTAATGGAAAAAAATCTACACCAAAGGCACTTGGAACATTTTTTTTGCTCAAAAAATATAAAAGGTTTTGGGAAGATGGATTGTCTTGATATGGGAAGTTATAAGTTGCCTGAAAGATGGCAGAAGGTAGTGGAACAAACCGTTGAAGACGTTGTTGAATGAAAGTATTGGTGGAAAGGAAAAATGTATCTTTTAATTCTTCTTAAAAACCGAAATAACGTTTTGGCTAATCCAGTATTAATCCTTGAACCATTAAACTTTATGGATGGATAAGAATTGGTTTCAATATCTACGAACCAGAATCACTTTTAATTAGTCTTTTTTCGTATTTTTCCAGAAGAAACGGTTTTTATTTATTTATTTTTTTTTTGGACAAACCCATCACAAGTGAACCATAATTTGTAATTTGGGAGATGAACTTCATCTGTGGATATTTAACTTTATCAAGAGTATTTTCTGAGATTTCCTTTGTCAACACCTCTTATATAAATGTAACAACTATATTAATTATTCAATTGTTGAACTGTGCAATAAAAATCCTTACAACATAATTCAGTTAAATATTATGTAAAAAGCACTTATTTAAAAATCCAATTTCCCTAAATTAAATTAGAACTAAAATAATTTTAATTAAAAAGTGTTAAAAACACTAAAGAATTATTAGGAGAAATATCTCAGTCTTTTCTGTGAAACTTATTTATCAGAAGAAATAACGTCTGGAAAAAATTGAAAAAGAAACAAATTAAATTTGAAAAAAATGCCTCTGACCAGAATTGAACCCTGTTTTCTCTTCAACGCACTTCACTATTTCCTCTAGAATCGAACAACAGGAAATTAATCAGCTGAGACTTAAAAAATCAATGAAAACAATATCAAATCTGAATGTATGGATATTTGTTTTTATTCCATGTGTACTTTCATTCAAAAAAAGACATTACATTCAGTGATGTACAGCCTTCTTGGGAGTGTTTGGATTAAGAGCATTAGGAGAAATGTTTTCTCGTATTATTAGTCAAATACATGAAAACCCATTCAACCCATTTCGGATACCTCATTGTACATTATATTTCTCAATTCAGCAGCTTTTTCAAATGTGTCTTCCAGTCGATGTTAAGATTTTTGTCTCAATTTTATCTTTTTCCTTGAATCTCATTCAACTCTTTTTCCACCAGAACTTTGTTTAAACTTATGGAACTACGCTAAAATATGTTTGTCTTTCTTAATTTCGTTTTTCTTTTACTTATATTTTGTTGTAGGTCTCTTAATAGAAACTTACTTGTTTTCCAGTTTCTTCACAAGTCAATTACGTCATTTTCTGGAGATGCGTCTTTTGAGTGTTTTTGCAGTAAAAGACATCATTGTGTTGCAACGGAAAAATAGTGAAGAGAAAGTTTTAATATTTCCGTTCTTAATAAAAAAGATATTTGTTACATTGAGGTAGAATAACACTATTTATTCCTATAATTCTTTATTCTCTTTCCATTTTTAATTCGTCTCATTTTAGAAAATAACTCTGAGGATTTAAGTTGGATTAAAATATTTCCCCCACCAGAGTCTTCGTTGAAGGAATAATGTTTCATTACATAATTAAAAACAGACAACAGTCTTTCAAGTGAAAACTATTAAGTTATAATAATAATAATAATATAAAGGACCAAACACACAAAGACAAAATAGATGTAAATAAATAATTTCATAATAAATAACATTACATGTTGCAAAGGTTCTATCCTTCGTCGTCAGATGATCATAAATATATATGGAAAAGAGAAACAGGCTCGGAATTGAATTTAAATATAACAATAATTTAGGATAACAATAAATAGCAAATATGACAACAAATAATCACCGTATAATTGTATTACAGCGCGTTAGATAAACAATTATCTGGATATAAACATAACAATAATTTAGAATAACAAAAAATTTTCCAAACATAATGACAAATAATCACCGTAAATTGTACTGCAGCGCGTTTTTAATTGAAACATCAGTATTCTAACATGGTTTAGATTTAATTAACAATGATTCATGGAGTTTTCGTAAGTAACAATCCTTCTCAATCCCATAAATGACGGGATTGTTTACCATTATTGTGTGGCCGGAATTTTTGTGATGCAATAACCTGCAATATTTAACAGTATTGCATCAAGTCTCACCCAGAGACCTAAGAATTGTCCAAGTATCTTCGCAAAATATAAGCAGTGCCTAGTAATGATGTTTTTTGCAGATCTGTTACTGAAATCTCATGAAGTTCCAAGCTATTAAAGTGTTTTACAAATTCCTTAGATAAAGCACCGAGGGCACCAATAATTATAGGTGTTACAGTGGCACGTTTGCTCCACAAACGAGAAATTTCAATTGTCAGATCCCTATATTTTGTGATCTTTTCCAGTTCTTTCTCAACAATTCGTGCATCTCCAGGTATTGCCACATCTATTAGAAAAACATCTTTCCTCTCTACAATTGTTATGTCTGGAGTGTTGCGTTCCAAATGACGATCGGTTTGAATTCTGAAGTCCCAGAGGATTTTGGCCTCATCATTTTCTAGCACCTTTTCAATAGAATGTTCCCACCAGTTTTTGGAAACTGGGAATTGATATTTTTTGTATAAATTCCAGTGAATAATACTGGCTACTCTATCATGGCGTCTTTTGTACTCAGTCTGAGCAATTATGAGGCACGTAGTACAATGTGTGAGGCACGAGTTGATGGATACAATACGTACTTGGTCCTGCCTCAACTGCTTCTAGAGCTCGTGTGCTGGGTCGGTGTATTTATTGATCTTGTCTGCATGAGTATTCTGCATGTTCTTGCTGATAGGCACTGCAATATCAATGAGATAGGT
>JAFIDM010001028.1:3934319-3947144 GCA_023159025.1 Thereuonema tuberculata
GCTATGTGCTATGAATGAGCTATGAGCCGGACGATGAGCTATGAGCTATGTGCTACGAATGAGCTATGAGCCAGACGATGAGCTATGAGCTACGAGCTATGTGCTATAAATGAGCTATGAGCTTTGAGCTATGAATGAGCTTTGAGCTATGAATGAGCTATGAGCCGGATGATGAGCTACGAGCTAATTGTTATGAATGAGCTATGTGCTATGAATGAGCTATGAGCTTTGCGCCGGATGATGAGCTATGAGCTACGATCTATGTGCTATGAATGAGCTATGAGCTTTGCGCCGGACGATAGGCTATAAGCTTCGAGCTATGAGCTATGAATGAGCTATGAGCTATGAGTTAGGAATGAGCTACGAGCTGGTCGATGCTTCTATTTGTCTCTCTCAACCTTAAAGAATCTTTTAAAATATCCCCTACGAAACCTAAGAACTTGAATGAACCTCCTACAATACAGAAAGAAAAAAAATCTCCAAAGAAACGGAGTTTTCACTATTAGAAGAGTTTGGTTTTTTTTATTTAAAGAATTTTAAGATAGGAGTTAAATATGATTTTTTAAAGATATTTTTAGTTAAAAGATAATATAAAAAAAATTCTATGAAATATTGTGACAGGCCTACAGTCCTACATCCGTGAGCTGCGACGTGATTCGATTAGGAAATACAGATTGATACTACATAGCAATAACTGCGCTTTAGAATACGATATCAATAATAAGAGATGTGCTTGCTTTTTTTTTTTTTTAATTTTCACTTTTGTGCAGGGTTTTATTTTTGTTGTTTTGCATTTTTACATTGTTCTTACAATGAGACTCACAAAAGAGAAAAATTATCTGTGAGAAGCAGACGCACAGTAACATCTCTTACCTTCAACTGAGTCACGTGACGCACCTGTACCTCAGTCATTGGAGTCAATATTCGATCACGTCACTCAAACTGCGACAAAAATGTTCGATTTAAGAGCTTTAAGGTATTTAGAATTTCGGATATGAGATTGTGGATGTGTAAATACTTTTCTCAACTAACAATTGTATTAATACTTTCCTATCTATTAGCCAAACACGTTACAATGAGAAGAGACCTCTAATCAGGTGTAAGTGATGGATTGAACTACAAGAGCATCGAATTGTGTTAATTGATGGATTCTATTATAACTACGCCCTGTAGGTGGGATAGAATAGGATTAGTTATAATAAGCAGCTATAAACTTCAAAAACCTTTAGATGACGTATCATTGTCATTGTGATTTATAATAATAATAATAACAATAATAATAATAACAATAATAATAATCACTTAATTCCTTCTTAAGACCTTTTATTGTTGAGCTACAACTCAGTTATTTTGTAAAACAACAATTTTCCCATTTTATTGATTTTCTAAAAAATATAATTGGTTTCATTTGCTAATTGGCTCCTTTTTGGTACAGGTCCAGGGTCGCCTCTTTTTGGCAGATTTTCTTACGAATTCTTTAACTGGGGCGACAGGAGTTACTGTTTCATCGTGGGATGCCAAGTATCTGGCTTATTTCGTAAGTACCTCTCTTAATTTTAAAACAAACAAATAAAAAAATAGATGAAAATTTATAGAAAGTTTATAGTTAAAAATAGATGAAAATTATTATCCCAATTATTTCGAAATTTTGAAAGTGTGATTTTGATGTAATTATTCAAATGAATTTGGAAATTGACTGAATTCTTTGATAGGGAATTTATAATGCGATAAAAAATCAGGGATAAGAAACTGCACATTTAAATAGATGAGGAGATGCAATTCTTAGGATTTTTAAGAATTTGAACAAACCGTTCTATTTAATGGAATATTTGCCAGCGAAGAATGTGTACAACCTCTAATTTTTAAACTATTTTTGAATGATTTTAAATTTGATTTGAAACATTCAGAATTATGGAAAATCTCAGAAACAAACATCTACTGTCCGAAAAGTTTCGGATCCTCTAATATTCGTCTTCCAGTTTTTTTTTTTTTTTTTTTTTTTTTTAAATTAAAAACAAAATATAAATATGTTGTATTTAGACAAGTCTGTATGGAAACCACTTTATGAAAGTCTGATTGAACTGCGCATGTCCAACTGAGAGATTCCAGTAAATATACGTGAAGTTTTATAACTATTTTATTAATTTTGAGTTAACTGAATGCTTTCGTGACTGCAATTTCGATGGAAATTGTGATTTTGGTAAAACCAAGTTAGAAAGAACCCCTTAATAATTAAGTGAAAAACACTTAATTAGAAGTAAATCTGAAATTAGCCCAAATAGAAAGAATGAATCAAGGATATTCAAGTATTAAAAGTTATATCGTATTTGTAAAATGTATTTCGTGGTCAAAAGTAATGTCTGGAAACAAAACAGAACAATGAAGATTACACTTAGCTATCAAATACGGAAGTTTCAATAAAAATGGTTGTCACAAAGTTACCTCAGCCTATTCATTGGAAAGGAATTAATTGACTACGAACAGGACATCTCGTTCTGTTTTCACTTCTACGTGGTATCCTTGGAACATGAGGTTCAAGAGGGATCATTTTACAAACAGAGTTAATTTGTTGCGAGATTTCTTGGGGAATTTGAGACTGAAATAAACTTACAAGGGAACCTCTCCAACCTTATAATCGCAGATTTTAATGAAACTTTGCAGAATGAATCATTAGATTGTGTTTATAAAATGAAATAAATCTTAGATGCGGAATCGACCGCGAAGGACCACTTTTTTTGGGCCAAAAATGTTCGAATATAGGTCGTTTTACCTCTGAAACACCAGATGGCGCTAATGATTTGTTGCTAACGTCTATATCTAGTAGTTTCCTATACATTCTAATAGCTAAGTTAAGTGGCGCCCTCTGTTGTTGACTCGTGATATAAACTTATTCAAAGTCTTTATTTTGTTTTAAATTTAAAGTTTTCAAATTCGGAAAGATTCTTAAACGTAAATTAGAAAGAATCAGATATAAGAGAAAACCTTCTACATTAGTTGGTTATGATGTATAATATATTGATAAATCAATTTCATTTACAACTCTGTCAATTTCATCGGCGTCAAAAACACAGCGTGCGTTGAATCTAACGAATTTCAATGCATTTTTATGAATTAAAAGTACTGATGATTTACTTCAATAAAATATTTTGTGCATTGGGCCCTTTATTAAACAGTCTCCTCCTTTGATTTGGCATTAATTTTTTTTAATAGCTTAAAAATGAGAGCTGCGTAGAAGGTTCTATTTGTAGTCCAGTGCATATCATTGAGAGCTTATAACTTCCAGTCACAAATCGGTCGGAAGATTTTATTATTTTAATAAGTATTATTTTTCTCATATTTTCTTCTTTTTCCTAATAGTAAGTTTTTTTTATTTCTTTTCTTTATCTTAACATAAAGATAAATGGAAAAAAATAGTCTTATAATATTAATTTAGTGAAAAAAGAAATGTAAGCAAAAATTAAGACAATAAAAACACTTAAATTTGAAATAGTAATACTTATTAAAAAAATTACATCCTTTCCACGGATTTGACTCTCGAAATTACAAAACTCTCAATGTACTTGACTACTTCAGACACCTTCTATGCACCTCTCATTTTTAAGCTATTAAAAAAATTAATGCCAAATCAAATATAGAGGAGACTGTTTAATAAAGGACCCAATGCACAAAATATTTTATTGACGTAAATCATCAGTACTTTTAATTCATAAAAATGCATTGAAATTCGTTAGATTCAACGCAAGCTGTGTTTTTGACGCCGATGAAATTGACAGAGTTGTAAATGAAATTGATTTATCAATATATTATACATCATAACCAACTAATGTAGAAGGTTTTCTCTTATATCTGATTCTTTCTAATTTACGTTTAAGAATCTTTCCGAATTTGAAAACTTTAAATTTAAAACAAAATAAAAACTTTGAATAAGTTTATATCACGAGTCAACAACAGATGGCGCCACTTAACTTAGCTATTAGAATGTAAAGGAAACTACTAGATATAGACGTTAGCAACAAATCATTAGCGCCATCTGGTGTTTCAGAGGTAAAACGACCTATATTCGAACATTTTTGGCCCAAAAAAAGTGGTCCTTCGCGGTCGATTCCGCATCTAAGATTTATTTCATTTTATAAACACAATCTAATGATTCATTCTGCAAAGTTTCATTAAAATCTGCGATTATAAGGTTGGAGAGGTTCTCTTGTTAGTTTCTATGTTGCAATCATCTCGTGGGCTGAGTATTTAATCACCTCAATCCACTTTTAAATAATGTTCGGTAACAATTACAAGTTTCAATAGGACTTTACTAGTTAATGTTAAACATCACTCGATGTCATTGAAATTAACATCCGGTTTGAAATCAGACTTGTTTGTTTCACTTCCGTAAATCACTTTTTATTCATTTTTTTTTCAATTAGTTGAATTCAGACAAAGTTCTGCTTCGATTGGAGTGACTTATCTCAGTTATTTACTCGTTTATTATCTATTGATTCTTAATAGTAACTAATCTCTTGTTGAAATGAATTCCTTGTGATTCTAATAAATAGATTTGAACTAATGCCTTTTTTTTTTTTATTCAAACAAAATCCCTTTACACTTCCATCGACTGCAACAAATCAACAACGAATTCAAATTCTTAAGGGGTGTACGCACTTCAGCGTCTGCGTTGTGTTTATGTAAACGTCTTGTATCCGTCATCGGCAAAATCAGCGCGCACTTTGTCGTTCGCAAGTTAACGGCAAGCGGAAACGGAAGTAGACCGAAAGAGGAAACGGAAATTCTTCTACGTCATTATGGAGGCATTTCAATTGATCAACATGAATCTCCACGAAGATCAGCGACTTTTCATGGCCATGCATTTATTTTGCTTGGCCTTGAAACACAAAACCAAAAAGAAGATGTGGGTGCGTAAAATATTGCAGAAGAGAGATCAGCTCGGGGAATTTAATTTATTAGTGCAGGAGATGCGTTTTAATGTAGGTAAACGCTTTAAAAGTTATAAATGACGATCAATTCTAATTTCGATTTCATTATTAAATGAAGAATGAATGCATTAATTAATATCTTTCACGGAGTATCTGCCATCGTTTAGCGCATTTTTGGGCTAATAAAACATTGCAAGAACATGGATGGCGATCACAATTGCTAATATTCTGTTTTCCCGGCAAAATTTGTATCAATGCTCTCGGATTGGCTGTTGCTTAACACACACTCCGATTGGCTAGCGCTACCTTTGATGTTGATTTACATGCAAAATCTCTTTACAAAGGTGAGATCTGCACATTCTGACCCATAGCATTAATTTATTTCAGTAAAAATATTGTTTATTTTCGAAAAATAATCTCCTCAATATGATATTTAATTCGTAATAACCTTCGATCCCAATGAAGCGGTGAACAAAATGGCGCCGGCGAACTTGCTTTCGATCTTCAAATGTTGTAGGAATACGTCAGTGCTCTGTGATTGGATGTTGCTCACACACAAGATCTGATTGGCTGGCCTTACGTCTGAGGAGACGCTTATGTTCGTTCATTTCAAGATAAACGTTTGGCCTTAAACTGAGACGTAAAAGCAATTATCTTACATAAACTTAACGATTGACGGAGATAAACGCTGAAGTGCGTATACCCCTTTAAGCTTAAACGAACATCCATGGAAGTAGCCCACGTGACTGTCCATTCCCAAGGGGATCTTTCCCATGGAAGAATGGAGACCGTTGGTCGTCGGTCATCTTATCTCCCGAAGACGAATAATTTAAACTACCTTGTTTTAATGATTTATCCCAAACCCTGAAAAAATAGTAATTCAACCAAAAAAAAAGATAAATAAACTTAATTTACTTTTATATATTCTTTATAATATCCCAAAAAAATTTATGATGTTATATATTTTGTAATTTTATAATTTTGTTTTTCCTTTAATAAGAAATAAGAATTCCGAGTGAGTTCTTTTCGAAAAAATAAGCACCAGAAGATAAAAATAAATTCACACAAAAACAATAAATATTACTCTATTAATTTGCGCTCGGTTTAATAAGATTAACATTAATAAGATTTAAATAAATAATGAATCTTCCGTTAACTGTTTTCAGAAAACGGAATACTTCTATGGTTTATTTTTAATATCTCAATAAAAGTGATTTCCTTAAAATTCATTCTTATTTTGTTCATTTAATAGACGTGCTGTAAAGACAATATCATTAGAAAAGAAGGCATAAAACGCACACAAATTAAAGATATTTTGGAAATTCTGTACCAGGAACCCTATCTCTCATTTTGATTTTGAAATCCTATCTCTCATCGGCTGAAACGGTCCGTCTTGGGTTCCCGGGACAAGAATAGCTCAGTGAACCTTTAATTTGATGGATTTTATGGCTTGTTTTCTAATTATTTTTTTTTTCATTGTTTAATTGTTTTGTTTTTTTTAAATTAATGAAATCAACAAAAACACAAACCTTTCTTTTAATTTAGCTGAATTCAGAAATTGCCTCAGTTTATGAAAAAAAAATCAACTTAATTTAATTTGAAGTTTATTAAATTGTATCACTTTAGTGTTGACATGACGCCATTGCTTTTCTTCTTTTGTGATTCCCTTGGAAACGATCGTTAGATCCTCCTCCCTCGTCCACAGCAACAAAGAAACAATTCAAAACATCATTTAAAGAAAGTACGCTTTGAGTTCTTTCTGTTGATACAACGAGGCCACATTATCCACCCGATCTCACTCTTTTTTGAATGAACAGGGATTTTTCTTTTTTCCATTTGTCTTTTTCCAATTCGGAGTTGAATTAACACTAAGATATTGGAAACAAAAACATTATCGTATAATAATTTATAATTTTTCTTAATAGTTCATAACATTCTTAATAATCTGATTCCAACTGAGATTGTTCACAAAATCATTAACAATGTTTTAGTTTCCAACCAATTAAATTGGATATGTCAACTCTATTGCGAACGTGCCTCATCTCATAAATATAAAAAGATAAAAAACATGCACTACTAAATGCAATAAAAGATAAACTTAAAAAACATCCTGTTCATTTAATTGACAAAGAAAACAAGAATCGGGTTTTTCTTGTGTCGGTTTCTCAGATATTGTTATTTTGGACACCTCTGTCTATTGAATTCGGCCGATGAAAAACAATATCAATAGCACGATCCGTATTTGAATAAAAATCATTATATTTTGATTAAATTATAATTTAAATTATAACAATACTTTAAATATTCCTTAAACTTTGTAATGTTCTTCTATTATAAATACTTACATATTCTATTTGTTTTCCTTTCCAGAGTTCTTCGTATTATCCAGAGAGCCTTATCCTATGCCAGCCAGTCACAAAGGCAGGTTTCAACGTATGTACAACTTCCAGTACACCCACGAATTCTCCTTCACAAAATGTGCTAGCGTTCGTCCAGCCACGTGTTATCGAAAGCCAGGCTTCGTATTTAATGGCTTAGAGATGTTTTATGATCCGAATTCATTATCATAAGAAATATAAATACCAGTAAACGTTGGAATGATGTAATATAAGTTAAATAAATAAATAAATAAATATTCCTAAATAAAGATGGTTTTGAAAATGTATTAAACTTTAATTCCTTTAAAACGTATGCTATTTATATATATATATATATATATATATATATATATATATTTACAAAATGGGTTTTAATAAGCCCTAGCTGTTACATATCTATCATGAATCTAATATTGTTAAATTCTATTATTGATTTTATTTCCAAAACAAATTGGAAAAAAAAGTATTTTTATAATTTCCTACAGCATTTCCTACAGATCAGATGTAATTATGTAATTAAATCTATTTTTAATATTTGAGAAACTTTGTTAATTTGCTTGTTCTTTATGTTTAATATTAGATGATAAACTGATACCCTTCACATGGCGGATGAATCTCAGGTAAATTTGCCAAAATAACGCCTTGAGCTTCAGCCAACCAACACCGGAGGGGAGAGAAATTGTTTAGTAAACTTGCATTTTTACGTGCTTTGAACGTAGTACAATTATCAAAAATGTAGCCGACGCAACTGTTTATGATTAAAAACTTGTTTAATGAGTAAGAAATAAAATGAACTACTGCAGTTTCTAATACATGCGTGGAGTATTCTTTCTCAAGTGCTTGAGAAAGACCACTTGAGAAAGAATACTCCACTCATGTATTCGAAACTTTAGTAGTTCATTTTATTTCTTAGTCATTAAACAAGTTTTTAATCATAAACAGGTCCGTCGGCTACATTTTTGCTAATTATAGAGAGAAATTGTCGTTAAACTTATTGCGGCTCACCTGTCTGTTTTAGGACTATATTTAAGATGGCGGACAGGATTGAAAGGTTGAAAATTATTAGGAAATTTACCAATACATACATCCTGCAGCTGAGCAGACCTAATCTTACTTAACCTACAGCTAATTGTAGTAAACGATTCCGTCCCTACGGACCTCATTAGCATGAAAGTTGTTTTGAAGGCCATACGAGGATGGTGTATCACTCCGCGCGATGACTTACGAGTTGAGCCGTAAAAGCAAGTCTAGCCGAAATTGTTTTTCTATAGTTTCACACACGATGTTCCGTGACAGACCCGTGTGTATTCTAGAGGTTATTTTAGACATTAAAAAAATCGTATGAATAAATTCATCTTCTTTTCGAACAAGGAAGGTGGGAGCGGTGATAATGGCTCAAACGCTAATTTTCTTATTTGTCATCAGTTTTTATGGTAGTGATTCTTCCCGTCTGGTAGCAATCCTGGTCTGTAGACACGGCAAGCGCTCAATATCATTGTGTGAGTAACAGCTCGAGCTAAAGGACTGCGAGGAAAGTGCTCATGTGTTTTTCTCGTTTTTCTTTGGAATTCCGGCTTGTTGTTTCAAAATTCATGAAGAACCTAAATCCAATAATATTTACAGATAACAGTGAACCAATTCAATAATACATTGACGGAAAACAGAATGTGGGATAACCTCAAATAATCACGTGGTCGTTGAAACGCCCCCCCCCCCAAAAAATATATATATATATATATATAATTTTGCGGAACAAAAAAAATTGTCATTTCAATTTGTTAAATATTTATTAACTTTCTTTATATTTGTTACAGGTAAATTTTTTAAGTTCAATTTTCAAAAAAAGAAATTTGAACCATTATTGATTTTTACTTTTCTTATAGCTTATTTCTTATCAATAAAATATTTTTTCAGATTGTGTTGTACAAGGCAAAGTGATTTCCTTCCTACGACCTAATTATTCTTTATTGAGATGGATTATAGGTGTAATTTTCCTGTGGGCTTTATTAAATGCTGAGTGCAGAAATGCAGGCCCACTTACTGCAAATGATCCTAACTTTACAATAACCTTCCAAAGTAAAATATTCCAATAGACACTGTATCTGTAAACGAATTCTCAGTACAGTGGTGGTCAGAATTATAAAGACAACTGAAAATTTCACAGAAAAAAATTATTTCTGAAGTAAATAAAGTGAAATGTCTACATAAAATGCTTTTTTATGCTAGAAATCATTGCAGAATGCAAAACATTGGAAAATGAAAAATATGAATGATTTGCCGTATTTAACAAAAATATCATTGTAAAAACTGGACAAAATTATAAGGGCATGAATGTTTTGGCCTGAAACACACTAATAATTAATAATCTCCCCCTTCTTCTCAATCACTTTTATCAGTCTTGACGTCATAGAGTTTAAACCGTTCCTTCAGAACGTTTTTAGAAATTTTTTTCCAGGCTTTTTCGATGGAGGACATGAGTTCTTGCTTATTTTGATATTGAATACCATTTTTGTACACTTCGTGAGCTAGAATACCCCTCAGATTTTCCATTGGATTTAGATCAGGGCCAGTCAAGTAGTTTCACGAAATTAGCATCAAACCATGCTTTCGAAGTTTGAGAAACATGTACTGAGGCATTGTCCTGCTGGAACAGATAGTCTCCACTCGTAATTAACGGTGTTTCTGATGAAAGATTATCTCCCAATAAATCAACATAACTCTCAGAATTCATTCTGCCCTGCACAAAAACTATTGGAGTAGTTCTGCTAATTGCGAAGCCTTCCCAGACCATTACTGAGCCACCTCCAAATCTACGCTTTGCGAAAATTTCTTTTTCTTTACGGAGATCATACCAGAAGTAGCAAAAATCATCTGGTCCATCCAAATTAAACTTTTTCTCATCGGAAAAGATAACATTACCCACATTTTCCCCCTAGTAATGCATTTTTTGGCAAACTCCATTCTCAGTCTTTTATGAACTTTTGTAAGAGGCGGTCGTGACATAAAGTTTTCCATAATGAACCGTTTTTTCTTTTGTAAAACACGTCGAACAGTTCGAGCACTGCATCGTAAGTTTAATTCCCGTTTAATTTCCGTTGATGTTTGTTTTTTGGAACAAGCTCGCCTCATTATCATTCTTTTCACAGGCACAGAAACAGAAGATGGCCTAGCTGTATGTCTTTGCCGTCCGTAGTTTCCAGGATTTTTAAGAAAATTATAAATGACCGTTCTCGATCTATTCAGCTTTGTTGAAATTTGACGTACAAAGTCCTGAATTTTTAAAAGCAACCACTTTCCCTTTCTCAAACTCCGAAAGTTTGACTGAAAAAATAGAATACGACGTTCACCATCGCTTACTACGCATTTATATCGTTTGAGAGTGCCGCGTGCAGAACAAAAAACATGCAAATTTTGGTTTTTAGAACGCATAAATAGCGTTGTCCTTATAATTTTGTCCATATCATATTGCTGTTTAAATCGAAAATACATTTTATGAATATGAATTTCCCATATATTTCCATAAAAACTAATCAAAAAATGCTGCATTTATAATTTGGTTTCCAGTCATAAAATTTGCATAATTTTTCGGCCAACAGTAGCCAAGTTTGGCGATTTTTCCCTTGTCCTTATAATTTTGACCACCACTGTATATCCAGCAGTTCATTGTTGTTTACTTGCTTGAACCAATTGCTTTAGAAATGTTGTAGGCATTAGAAATACACGAATCAAACTCTGCACCTTTTAAGTGTCTAGACCTTTCGATTTTCTTGCTTTTAAGTCAATATTACATTCTTGAATATTACATTTTCGTGGGACATTCACGTAAAGCCGTCACTTATTTACTGCCACTGTCTCGTTTTATAAATCGCTCGAGTCGAAAAATTATGAAATTTATCAACAAATAAAAAAATAATAAAAGCAATCCAAAGCGTTTAATTTTTAATCTTATCTTTTAATAATTACTTATTCGGGTAACTTCAATCCTTAGCAGAAAGTTTGTTTATTAATTTAAAAACAAAACAAACAACAAACTGTCTCCAACGAAATCTAATGAGCAATCATCTTAAGTCACTTTTAAACAAAGAATTCTGGAAAGAGGCGCATGCGCTGTCTCGCGATCATGTCGTGACTTGATACATCCCTTCCTCTTGCGCCCTGTACACACGTGTGCACAAGGACATTTTTGTCTCGCAGGTCGTTGTCAAGTGTCTGTTGTATTGAGTGGTGTCAATAAGGGTGGGGAGGGGGAAAGGGAGGGGGCGGCATTTTTCAGTTCTCGCCTAGGGTGGCAGAACACCTAGAAACGGCTCTGGATATTTTAGAAATCAATGGATTAACATTTCATGAAAGTAAACAAGACTTGCTATTTTTGTTTTTGTTTTGAATTGAAGCTGAATCTGTTTAAAAGTAAGAAAAATCCAGTAGGATTTTTTTCTTTGAATTTTCAAAATGGTGAAAAATTTTGAAAATTTTTTCAAAACTGCTTTAAAACTCCCTTTTTATTTCTTATTTATTTAAATGTAAACAATATGATTTTAGTTTACAATTTTAGTAAACAATGATTCTAGTGTATTTGTTAAGCACTCAAATGGAAAGAATTGAAAAAGTCCCCACAAGATCTTTGAATTCATTATAGTGAATAGGGGTTGTCTATTCCGTTCACTTCTCAAAATTATGCTTCTGATTAATTCAACGGAAGCAATGAATTAATGTAAATTTCCACCGTGAGGTTTTAGGAATGATGTATTTGTACTGTGGTCACGCCACACCTTTTGTTATAAATCCGTTCCTTCCTTCGGGGTCACTTAATTATAGCCCAATTCATTCTTCTGCCTGTTTTCATTTTCTCCATTCCTCTCGAATCTAAAGGGTTCGGGGGCCAAGCCACTGTTTCCAGGAACCTGGAGTGATGAAGAATATACTTGACTACCTGAGGAGTGGCCCTAGAAAGCTTTAATGGACGATCTACAAAACAATTCAGGCCCTTAATCCTCTTGTTTTCACCATTAAAGTCCACTTTCTTTTAGTATAAGTTACATCTCTAACCCTCTCTTGACTGAGGAAAAAAACAAAGAAAAACAACTCCTGAGAACTTTTACAAAACGCTGCGCAAGAAGCTACGGTAGGGCCCAGCAACCTCAAGCAGTGGAACGCCAGGCAGTGATGACGTCAGAGCCACGTGACATATATCTCGTCTAAACCCGTAAATTCTCTGGGTTAAACACTTGATGGTGTCTTATCTCATCGCTGTTTTTTTCAAGAAAAGAAATCGTGCGGTGATCATCTGAAACATCCACCCACAGTCAACTCTCTATCCCCTAGCGCCGCCGGTAGAGAAGCGCTTTCCTTGGAGTACCACTAAGTTAAGTTATCGTCACAGCGCTTCTTGTGTGGAGCCTTCGATCCTGACTAAGACCTTCGATCGCGAATGACTTTTCAGCGTTGGGTTTGCTCCTGTAATCATATAGTTCATAGTAACGAAACAATTCACTACTCCTTATTTTCTTCATAACTTCCAATTC
>JAFIDM010001028.1:3957144-3972265 GCA_023159025.1 Thereuonema tuberculata
TTTTATTCTATTATCAATTTATTCACACACGTTAAAATTGCAATTCACCTATTTTTTTTATAATCTATATTTGATATCTTAAGAAATTACTTCTTTCTTTTTTTTTTTTTGAACTAAAGCAAGTCTTTTCACTTCTTTATTTTTAGCATTTTTGTTACCAGTGACAAAATTAGCAATTATACACGAATCTATCATTGGTCAATTCTCTGTCAGTCATTTTTTTTTAAACGAATTATTCAGATAAAGAAGAAAAAATATTGCTGAAAGTCCTTTGTTTCTTACAAACTGACGTCACAATCCTATCAGCCAATAGCTGTGCTTCTATGGTTTTCCTCCCTATGACTTTTCTAAGGAAAAGAAAAAACCTAATGAAGAAAGTCCTTTGTTTCTTACAAACTGACGTCACAATCCTATCAGCCAATAGCTGTGCTTCTATGGTTTTCCTCCCTATGACTTTTCTAAGGAAAAGAAAAAACCCAATGAAGAAAGTCCTTTGTTCCTTACAAACTGACGTCACAATCCTATCAGCCAATAGCTGTGCTTCTATGATTTTCCTCCCTATGACTTTTATTGAGGAAAAAAAAATCGCTTTTTGTTGAAACGAAATACTTAAAATAAATGAAATAGTAACTTAATCAAAAATTGAAATAGAGAAACAGGGATTTTCTTTTCTTTTTTTTTATTTTTATTTTATTTTATTTTGTAGGAAAGAAACAACGGGAATATACTCAGTTACAATATCTCTAAAAAGAAAAAGATAAATTAAAATATATGGAAATAAACAATGTATTTACAAATATACAAATACAGATAGAAAATACAGTATATATAAAAAAAATTATAACAGCTATACTACGTGTGCAAAATACGCAAAAAGAAACACAAGAATAATAATGCACAAGAAAACATAAAAAAAGGTACATAAATAAGAATACCTAAGTATTCACAAAAATACCTTAAGAATAACATAAGAATATCACAAGAATACACAAGTATTCAAACAATACACAAGTATACATAAGAATACAAAAAAAATACATAAATAAGAATACCCAAGTATTCAAAAATATACCATAAGAATAACATAAGAATATCACAAGAATACACAAGTATTCAAACAATACATAAGAATACAAAAAAAAATACATAAATAAGAATAAGTACAACACCATCAAGAGATATGGGAAAAATAAAGAAATTAGGACTGAAGATGGAAAGAAGGAGAGAGAGAGAGAGAGAGAGGAAGTAAAGACAAATGAAATAGAGAGATAGAAAAGGAACAGCAGGAGAATCAATTGATTCTAAACAATGGCTAATTTGAAAGACGTAAGATTGATCTTAAAAATGTCAAGATTACGACACTGACACATTCGTCACACATTCTAACAACAGATGAATTTTGTGTCTATTAGATCGCACAGAGGGTGTGTAGAAAAGGGATCTATTTCGATTCCTTGTGATAGTTACATTGAAATTAATTTGAACTAGTAACATGGAATTATGGATTTTATCAGTAAGAAGCTTATAAAGAAAAATAAGAAAGGCAAGTGCTTCGCCTCCGCAACCTTAATGATTCAATTTTAAAATAAGATAATAAAATATCGAAACTAATACGGGCAGGATAAAAACCAAAAGTGTTGAAAAAAAGGTATTTAGACATCTTTTTTGCACTTTTTCTATAATTTGATAGAGTATTGTTGATATGGACACTATACAATTGAAGAATATTCGAGGTTCGAGCGGACAAAGGCATTATAAAGTAAGATTAGTGTAGAAATATTTGGAAAGACGAATTACGAAGCCAAGTGGTTTATTTGTTATATATTCGAATGATAATTAAAGATTATAAGTGAAGAAAACACCGAGATCTTTGATCTCTCTTTTCTTAGTTATTGTGATAAAATTTAGAATATAATTGTAGTTAAACAGTGTTTTCTTTGCTGTATAAGAAATAATTGAACATTTAGCAATGTTTAAATAAAGTTTATTATTTACAGACCAATAATATGTATTATCAATATCTTTCTGAAGAGCGAAACAGTCTTATTCAATAGAGATCTCTTTAAAAAATTTGCAGTCATCAGCATACATTAGACAGTGCGTATTCCGCAGGACAGTAGGAAGATCATTAATGAAAAGAATGAAGAGAAGAGGCCCAAGATTGGAGCCTTGAGGTATTCCAGAGATGACAATAAATCGGAGGATTTTTTTTGCCACAGTAGTATGCGAATTGTTTTCTTTCAGCAATGTAAAGAAATTGAATTGTATTTGATTCAGACCAAAACATGAGAGTTTATTAAGCAGCAGTTGATGATCGACTTTATCAAATGCCTTTTCGAAATCTGTTTAAGAGAAAATCAACTTGCTTTCTTATTATCAAAAGAGCTAGAGACAGAGTGAAATTTACTAAATTCGTGACAATTGATCTCTTTGGTAAGAATCCATGTTGAGTGTCAGTAATAAGGGTTGGTGTCATTTGATACAATTGTTTATGTAAGACAATCTCAAATAGTTTAGCAGGAGCAGAAAGAATTGCGTTAGTAATTTAAGATCTATCGCCATTTTTAAACAGAGGAGTAATTTTCGAGAGTTTCCATAAGAAAAGGAAAGTGTTTAACCTAAGCGATAGAGAAAATAGATAGTGAAGCGGAAGTGTGAGTAGGTGTCAGTAGAAAGGGAGGAATGAGGTCTGGACCAACACTTTTTTTCGATTTAAGAAGTTTGAAAGCATTGGTTACATCATCAATTGAAATATCAAAGGCCGCAGAGTTGTTATTTAAATTATTATTATTAATATGATTGGTGATGTTTATAGAGGAGGAGGGTTGATAAACAGATTGAAAGTAATCGGCAAAGGCAGCAGCGGTATCTTCACTGTTAATAAGTGAATTGTTTTTATGGTGTGAGTATCATTGTAGCTGGACTTATTATTGATGAACTGCCAAAATTGATTTGGGTTGTTTTTCATATTTTTTTCTGTATTATTTTCTTATTCTCTAGAAGCCTAAGGAAAACATTTACGTTCTCAGCATTGAATTCAATCTTCGCTGTTCTGTTGACAGCCAAGATTTGGAAAAAAAAACTCCCCTTGAAAAGGAAATACCAAATATTTAATGTTTATGCATTTACCTAAGGATAGTCTTTGAGGAATCGATTACGAAACCATCAACGAAAACCACACATAACACGACTGAACAGTTAAAATCACTCTTCAATTAATTCTCTTTAGGTAGAAAAGACATTTCTATCTAAAGAGGCCTTTTACTCAATCTATTTGTTTTGAAATGGAAACAGAAATACTGGAAACTAAAAAAATCTTTATCCTATTGGGTCAAATATCAGACTGCAGACTGTTTACAACCACGATGCGATTAGGTTCAGGAGATTTCGTTGCGAAACAGTTTGCAGTATTTGATATGATCAACTGAAGTACTTGTCTTGTATCACGATCCCTTCATCCAAGATCAGAGGACTTTTCTGATAACTGAAGTTCCTTAAAAGCATTTAATCAAATAGTCGAATAAATGGAAGAGTTCTGTTCTGAATGATTTATGTAGTTTAGAATCTACGGAAGATGAAGTCACAGTAGATCTTTCATTTAATAGAACGTTCACATGAAGAGATACAACAGCCCCTCCCAGAACAGTAAATCCTTACAATCATTGTACGTAATATCAACTCATTGAGAAGAATTGAAATGACATATCAAATAACCATTACAATCAAAGCGGAAATCATTAATACTGAGCAAGAGCACAATTTTTCCTGTTCAAGGTAAAGAAACTAATGATCTAATAATAATTAGGGTTTTTTTTCCCTCCGTCAATCCAGAATTTGCTGACCTTTACGAAGGATTGTTATTGATTGATTTATTGAGATTTTGTGTGAAGCTATTTTTAAATAAGGAAATTTCTCTGAAAGCTTTTTTTTTTCGCGCGGGAAATCGTGTGATTGATTGCGGGTGGGGAATTCTCGTCATTTTCCTGATATTTTGATAATAAAAAATTAGAACAAAAGCCCATGGATGTCCTGGATGTTGCAAAAGGAAGTTTCGAATCAAAACTTTTCGTTAAATACAACAGCTATTAAAACTAATTTGCTGTGAGATGGCGTTGTTCGTGTTTCTTCTGTTCCTGCTGTTCGTCGAAGGGGATGAGGCTGCTGTAACCACTCAACAATTACTCGACTTATGTAATCAGATATCGTTTCCTGACCCGTTTGATCCAAGACTTGTAAGTCTTTTTACGTTTCTAAATCCAAATAAATCATGATTCCTTGTAAATTGAATTCATTTCAACCGAATGTTTCAATAACTGTAAGAAAATGATAAAATATATTTTAGTCCCATCTGTTGCTCGTACGAGTTTAAAAAAATGGAATCCAAGGACCTTAGAAATAGAAAATATAGAGTCTAATAAAATTATCACATTAAAGGTAAATTTCAATGTCAACATTAAGTTCCAATAAATGATCTATTTTTCTCCCTTTTTGACTCTTCGTTGCATTTTCTGTTTCTTTTTTGGGAACTGAAGATGTTCAATCGTTGGCTGGTTTTTGTTCCTTCAGTTTCTCTTCCAACTCAAATGAGAAGCGATTTCTTTTCAGAGGTTAAAGGAATTTGACTCGCCTTCAATCTTCACGACAGAGCTTTTAACATTTCCATTGCATTAGAATTTAAAACTTACCTGAATAAGTTCATTTCTGATCTTATTTTACTGATCAAATGAAACACAGACAACGAAGTCCCCAAAATACAGAAGTTTTGCTTCACTTGATTGAATTGAAGAGACTAGTAGAGACGTTTGTTCATTTGCTCTTCCAATGGAGGACTTTGTTCCTTCAACACTAGTTCGTTGCTGAATCAATTCTAATAAGAGATCATTTGCTTCATTCTCTTTCAAATTCTGCTAATTATACAAATTAGATAGAATAATTACCTTAATAGAAGTCAAGGGAAGATCCTCTGCTGGGTCTGTCTCATTCGAATCAAAACGATGGACGAAGATAGGATTTGCATCAAGTGTCGTAATTTTGGGAAAGACAACTGCATTAATTCATTCCCATTCAGATGAAGGAAAAAAACTCTTTCCTTACTCATTAATAGGTTAAATTCGATTTATAACAAAGTAAATCATTTATTAATTTACTCGAGAAAAGATCGAGTAAAAAAATGGAGAAACAATCTAGTTTTCAACTAAGTTGTAGTTTTCAATTACTATTAACTTATTTGGGAGAAGAGTCCTCTTGTGATTGATGGCTGCAACTCGAGTTTGGTGATGTCAATAACAAAAAAAAAAAAAAAAAAAAAAGAGGTGTAAAAACGTAAGAATTATGGGTAATAATAAATACATTTTTTAACTAGCTATTTAGTAGCTATTGTTTCTTCTCGTATTTGTAACAGATTCAATTCTTAATTAAATCAGAGCATTGTTATCGAAGATTTAAGTAAATTTAAAGAAATATGAAATTCGTTTAGATTGAGTTCAAAAACTAAAACGTAAAATCAGAAAGACGAATTTCTGTTGCATTGACGAACTGACCCTTTGTTTTCTTAAGACTTTTCTTAGAATAAAAATCCCAAACAACCTTAAAACGAATCCACTGATTGGTTAATTAACCTCAGATTCTGTATTTCCCGTCTTCTTTCAATTCTTCACTAAATCTGATTGAACTTCAATGTTTTATAAATACGATTTTTATTTTTATTTATTTATTTATTTATTTATTTATTATTTTTTATGGATACGAACTGAAGTCAAATAAATCCTAAATAATCCTTTCATTTGAAGGATTCTAATTTTTAGTCTATGAATAATGACAGGAACAGATACGAACTTCATTCACCAAAGATTTATCTTCGGTAGAAACATTTACAAAATTAAGTCAGAAAAATAAATGGAAAACATAAATAGACACCTTATCTTCTTCTCCAAATATCTCTTCTTGACAAAATAATAAAAAACACATCTACTTCTTAGAAATTTTAAGTTTAATAAAATAAAAATAACATTTGGCTGGAAGTTTACTTTCGTCCTTTTTCAAGCCTTTTTACAACAATATTATCCTTTGAATTTTAAAATAATAGAAATATCATGTTCTCCAAATAAATAAAAGTTACTGAATGATTAAAATCATTAGAATATCATTAGAGTCAGTAAATGAGACCCTTAAAGCTCCGTCTTTTGTAAGCTTACGGCAAATGAATTATTAATATTGGTATATCTTTGCCTATTAATCTTTTTTTCTCAAAGTTCGCTTTTTAATTTTTTTTTATTATTATTTTTAAATTTCATTTCTTATTATTTTAATTTTTTTCTTATTATTTTTAATTTTTTTATTATTAATTTTACTTTTTTTTATTATTATTTTTAAAATTTGTTATTATTATTTTTTTATTATTATTATTATTTTTTTTATTTTTTTTTTTATTATAACGGGTCTCCCTTTAATTTCTGCTCCAGCACCAAATTCTATTCACTTTTTAAGTTAAAATTTCTAAGAAGTAGAAGATGTATTTTTTATTAAGATATTTTTACTAATATAAAGAAAATCTTCGAAATAATTATGTAATTGTCAGTTTATTACATATATCTATTATTTACGTGATTTTTAGCGGCCACTATGTTACAGATTGCCTGTAAAACATAGGTAACCGCTATTGGTTTTATGTCTGCTGGATGTCACAATCTGTCACACTCTATAGTGGCCAAACGGTTAGAGATACTAGAATCAAACCTTCACCATTGTGTTTAGCATCTAAAAGTAGGTGATCACGTAAAAAAAATCAAACCTGTAGGACCACTCCCTGACCGAATAGGGGACCGTTATTGCTTTTATGCTGGATGTCACACTCTGTAGTGGACAAACGGTTAAAGATATTAGAATGAAACCTTCACTATTGTGTTAAGCATCAAAAGTAGGTGAACACGTCAAAAAAAAAAAAAAAAATCAGACCTCTAGGACCACTCCCTGGGTCAAAAGTGTTTTTATCTTTCCGGATGTCACACTCTGAAGTGAGCAAACGGTTAGAGATATTAGAATGAAACCTTCACCATTGTGTTCAGCATCAAAAAGTAGGTGACCACGTAAAAAAATCAGACCTGCAGGACCACTCCCTGATCCCGAAGGCATGTTTTAGCGGTTTCTGTTACAGCTTGCCTGTCACAATTTAACTATCATTGATATTCAAACTGCAAGCGCGAAAGTATATGACAGAAGAGAAGATAAGTAAGAAGTATTTAAGAACATGAGTAAGTCATTGGATATGTTAATAAGAAGACTGATTAATATTTGAAGATTTCGTCAAGAGACTCAAAATTAAAGACGTTATAATTCCCAAAATTAAAGAAAAAGATATTTATTTATTTTAGAAGAAGGATTTTTTGAATAATGTATTAAGCTCGTATATTAGTAATTTAAATAATGAATTAGGCTCGTAAATTGATAATATGAAATGAGCGTGATTGATGCAACGTTCACTATTTATTCTTGTTTTGTATTTTTTGGATTTCTGTAGTCTAGGAAACGGAGAGGGTTTCTGTGTAACTAAGAAATTTTTATTTATGGTCCGAAGAAGTCTTTGATTAAAAGACGAATTATTATCAGCCAAGATGTTGCAGTAATTTATTTAGAAGTCTTTAATCTTTTGAATTTGTCATTCTAAGTATGTATAATATCATTGATATTGTTTTAATTTCTTTAGTATTATAAATGTGATTGTTGCTAATGCAAAAGACGCAATTGTTGTGATTGAAATTGAAAAAATGTCTCGACGTGCGAAAAACGAGATGCTGATGCAAAGCGAGAAGCTTCACGCTTGTGTAAAGAACGGTTTCTAAACAAAAAAATGTGTTTATAAAATAGTGCATATTATGGGGCCGCTTTGCTTTTGACACTGTCTAAAAGCATTAATTATCTTGTTATAAAAAAAAATTAATAACTGAATGTAATGTCTGGAACCAAAACCCTTTGAGAAAGTTCTTTTAATTTGTAGTTGATGAAATAAAATATTGCAGTCTTCAAAATCCAATGTTTCACAAATAACATTAAAATCAAAATATTCTTAAATATACGGTTAAATCTAAGTTTCTGAGCAATTGCCATAATTGGGAAGAAGAAAATCCGAAGACCAGTGGATCTGTTTGGTTATCGATGAATTTATTTGTAGACAGCTGTTGTATCTGGATCTTAGAATTCAATTACAAAAGTTAAAAATGGCTGAGGCTTAGATTCAATATAACTTCCCAATGGCAAATGTTCATTTGAAACACACTTCCTCTATCCTTTAAACAGACTGTTCTGTTGAATAAATGGTTGAAGAGCAGAGGGTAGTTAATGCTATGGAAATCCACTGTAACTTAACCTTTTTCTTTATTTATTTATAGGAAATCGGAGAATTCTATCAGCTCAGTACCTACTCCAATACATCGCTCGCCGACATCTTCTACAACTGTCCTCGTGAGATCTGGGAAGTTGCAAACAATGGCACCCTCTACTTCAACCGAGACGTCACAGTCAATCAAACAGGGTAAACAATGATTCAAACATCTTTTGGTTTATTTATTGGATGTCTAAAAAAATATATGTAGGTCCAGTAGCTCAAGTGGTGACACCCTTCACTAAGGGTTGGAGAATCCGGATTCAAATGTGGGCGAGAGGCGGAGATTTTTTCCTTGCTTCTATTCCTAGGGCAGGTCCTAGGGTTTATTTAATCTTTTGTCAAATGGGAAAGGTTTTTCCGGCACAACTGCGGACCGGCGTTTAACTGACCTCAACCTTATTACAATTGGTCAGGGAACTTCGACCTGAAAGGCCACATTGCCCTTAAATGGAAACTTTAGCAATAAAATTATTTATTTTTCTATTCCAAAAGAATTTTGTACTAAGTTCCGGCATGGCCGAGTGGTGTAGACGTCGGTCTGGATGAGGCAGATGTGTCGAAATCTGGGTTCGAATCCCGGTCTTGGACGTTTCTTTCTTCTTCAGTTTCTATTCATAGAAAGCAAAAGTCTGTCTGTCACCTCCTGGATAATAATATTCAAACGATAGTAAAGCAATTTCAATTCTCCATCCTAGAGTGTCTCTACGACCAGTGATCCGAAAACAACAACAACAACGACTAAAGTTTCCTACTGTTTCGATTATTTTCTTCTGCTAAATATAAACCTTGCATTATTTCTTCAATAGAAATCATTCTTGGTGTATCTGGATAGTTTCTCTCCATGAGATTAACATCATTTCAATCATTTAAACTCAATGGTTTGGTTTTGTTGTTTGTTTTTCTAATTTTTTGGAAACGAGGAAGAATAAAAAGCCCTAATTAAGAATCAAATGGTTTAATAATTTATATCATTTCTCTATTTGTAATCATTTTCCATTCTATTTCTAGGTATTTGGAATACAGGTCCACGAATCTGGCCGAGAGAATTCCATCGCAACCACGTTCTAGCAACTTCATTTGGAAAACAGAAGGTAACGGAGAAAGAATTCATTCCAAAATTATTTCACTTCTAAATAATATTAAGAAATGTTTTAGGAAGTAATTTTCTTTTCAAATTTTTAGTTAAAAATCAAAATTCAAAAATCAAAAGGAATGATTCCAAGCAATTCAAACCCCTCACCCCACCCATAAAAATACGTTTGAAATGGGATTTCCCCTCATCTTCCTTTCAATTTTCCATGAATCGTTTGCGAATCATCATCGTTCACTAACATCTCTTTCAACATCTAATCTATCAGCTAGCCACCAAATAAGGTTTTTAGAAGTATTTTGTAAATAATAAGCTAGAAAAAAAAATAATCTATTGGTTAAAGGATACTCAACATCATCCTATAGATGTATATATAATACAATCTAATAATATACATTAATAATTTATATTAGAAGTATGCAAAAGTCTTTTTTTTTTTGTTGTCGAAAGTTGTCACTGTATTTTCACAATATATAAAATACAATTCAATCATCACAATATTTGCCAGAGTCGCTTTTTACGACCTTTGGCCATCTCCAAGGATTCCTTGGGTGTTGACGCAAAGCAATGGTAGATATATTTTCGTATCTGAGCCACATCTCAAAAGCGTCGCTCCAGTTGAAGCATCGACCAGAATAAATGATAATCCCAATCACCAATTCAGGTGATGCTGTAGAACTTCCAAGTTAAAGATGGTTTCTTAAAGATATGACCTAACTGTTTGCAGCCAACTCCTCTTCCGTCTTCTTGGCAGGTAAATGAGGTCGTTTCTGTTCAATTTTGTTTCAATTCACCTACTTTGTTATGACTTTTCTCAATTATAATGAGAGTCACCTGTGCTTATTAGTACTTTTCCTTATAAAATAGTTAATACAATTAAATCACCTTCAATAAACATTACAAATTCATCTCCAAAGGACGATCGTTTCACTTGGTTGGAGGAACTCGTAAAACCTTTGATGTCACTTGGAATAATAGATCTCCGACATCAAAATTATCGCCTTTAAAACGTCGAAACCATCATTCATACGCATAGGAAACACAAAATCTTCACTAAGAATAGATGCTTTAAAGGCGTATCGAAAGCAATGTCGAATAGGGAGCTTTTTGTAGCTCATTACTGTTTTCTGAGGCGTTGTTTATTATTAAATCATAAAATAGGACGTTTCAAAAACATCGATGCCAATCCTTCAAAAGAATTATTGATTGTGCAAAAATTTAACGTGCGTGGGAACATTTACACGAAATATAAACAAAAACGCACAAGACTTAAAAGTTCACTGATCTGTTTTTGGAAATTGTGATACTGGGAATCCAAGATAGCCTATTTCAGGTTTCCTGACATTCGTAAGTTGGATCCGCCCAGTATCTGAAATCTCAGTGAACTTAGAAAGCATATAAAGAAAACTAAAATAAACGCTACAAAGGCTTATCGTATTAAAAAAACATCAAAACCTAAATAAAGAATGAAAAGAATTAAAATCAATCGAAAGGCCGATCGCTAGCGAGGATTAATCAATATACGTATATATAAATGTGTGTATGTGTGCGTAGCCCAATAACCATGAATTTATAAAAACACCTTTACTCGACAAATATCTTCTTCAAACCATTTACCTACAAATTCACTACCATTTCAACGCCTTGTAAAAATGTCTGACTCATTTTTGAACTAATTAGTTGAAACGGAAACTTCTAGAAAAAAGATCTCTCTTCTTGTAAGATAATGTTAGGAATTCCTAACAAACTATAAAGAGGAATCTAACATTTTAGTAGATCTTCTAAACTCATTCAACTAAAACTTAAAGGGCTTCTTGCTACGAATCAAATAGTGATGGATTGAACTGATATCGAACCTTTTTTATCTTTTTTCTTTTTTTAACATTATTTACAGAAAAAAAAGAAAAAAAAATAAGAATTTTTCGTCTACTTTATTAGGTCAAAAGCAGACCGTCCTTTCTTCATTTCTTATTTTTTGTGTATATTTTTTTGTCATTTCAATTTTTGTTTGAAAATATCCAAATTTATTGATTATTTTTTATGTAATTATCCAACTCTTTTAAACATTCAGAAACCAACACTGAAGTCTTCCAATTTTATTAAAATATCTTAAGATACTTCATAGAAGATTAAAAATTCACATTTCTTATTCTTTTAAGAACTGCGCCTTAAATTTTATATTTTCAACAAAACATCACTTTTTTATTTATTTAAAAAAGAAGACAAAAATATATAACAGAAATAAACCAAACATCCTCACATCGAAAGCACATTCTTCGTTCAAAAAAGCTTTTATTGGAATCATTGAATTATCTTCTATCTCCAATGCTTATTTGATGTAACTGATGAATTGAAGAACATGATCCATTTCAATACTACTTTGTTTCCCAAACCTGTTATTTCAGCAGATTTTCTACACAAAAAGAGAAAATAAAACCAAAATATAACTTTAGAGCTTCAATTGCATTTGAAATTAAATAATTACAAATTACATATTTATAATGTAATTTTTAAAAGCAATTTGAATAATTACCTAGTTTAATAATACAATGGTCGATCATAAAGGCTTGCAATCGCTAGAAATTAAATTTGTGAGCTTGTCAGGGTTGCTGAAACATCTGATAGGTGGGTTTATTGCTCACTGTCTTTATCGTGTCATTGGAGGTGCGTCCTGTCATTTCAAAATGGCGATCCAACTGGTCTCCTATTGAAATCTTAAAGAAACGACATCAGGAAAAACATTCTGTTCTTCTGAATAACGTTGTGAGTCTCCTTCATGACAACACCTGATCACACGGAACACACAGAACCTGCTCAACTGGGACATCCGCCATACAGTCCGGATTTATTCTCCAGTGATTTCCATCTGTTCCCTGTTTTTTGCAAGAGCAAATGTCAGTTTGACGCTTCACATGTGAAGAAGTCCAAATCTGATGCAAAAAAGTGTCTACAACAGCAGGGTCCTGATGTATGCATTTGGGATGAACAAACTGATCAAAAGTTGTGACAAATGCCTCAATCATCAAAATGGTTTGTACAAAAATAGTGCATCTGTGTAGCTTGAAGGGCACCATCTCATTTTCTTCCAATAAAGCTTCGTATTTTTTTTTCTGATTGATCTACGTAATGTCATGGCAATTAGTCTTAGTCAGATCTTTTGAATCACTTTTCTAGAATCAAACTCTGGGAGGATAAAATATTACAAAACTATGATTTAATGATAAGAAAGATACTTAACTACAGTTCTTCAAACCAAAGGATGACTTTGACCTTGAACTACACCCATGATCTCTTAATCATTCCAGGACTGAATCTGTGTGGAAAGAGAAGATTAAAAACGGCGTCATAGAAAACCGTTGGAAGCAAAACAACGGAAGTTATTGCTAACGTTACTTCTTATTTCGAAAAGGCCTTATGACATGCATACTTATGGCACATCAGAGAAATTGTTTTCGATCGCAGTGTCGTTTTTTAGACGAGACGTGAGTCAACGAATCCCATCGTCGTCTTCGTGTTGTCGATCTCAGGGATGCAATGTCGTCAAAAAACCAAATGGAAAAGGTAGGAGACTGATTTTGAACGATTGAAACGAACGAATGAATAAAAATAAATTTTTGAAATTATATTTGATGAGAAATCAGAATAGTTCAAGAAAATAAATATCGTCTTTTTTCCGTAAACTTCAAACTCCCTAAATGTTCACTTTCCCGCCATAAACACTGACATATACAATCGATTCAAATTCTACTATTGCGACATCTGGTGGCCACGGTCGTTCTTTGGTTTGGCCGACCGTAGTATATACTTTTACATATCCTAGTTAAATGATATCAGTTCATGAATAACTAATATTCTTTTTTTGACTGTTTGTTCTTTAATTTCAGGTCCGGAGTCGCCAGCCTTTGGCCGGTTTTCTTATCGTGTTGTAAAATGGGACAACAGAAAATACCTGTTCCAAATTGGATGCAGAACAACTGGCATCTTACGTAAGTGCCATGGGTATTACTTTCAGCTTCACTTTAAATGATTTGTGTTTTCAAATTACCAATTCCTAAAAATAAAATTCACCGTTTGTTCTCTTGAAGAGACATTTTTCTTAATATTATTTCTTTCTGTGTTATTACAAGCAAACAAACAATCAATCAGCCTCTATTTTCCTGAAAATGGAAAAACAACACTGATCCCTCGAATAGATTTATAGAACCGTCGCTTACCACGTGACCTAGGCGTGGCCTAGTGCCAACTCCTGGTGGCCGTACAATATCGACGATTTTACACTGGCGTTGTATAACGAGGAAGGTTCACAGAAGGATGAAATGGTTTGGAGTCAGGTAAAAGGATTTGTAGCCAGAGAAAAGCGAAGGCACAGAAGTGGTGACACTTGTAAAGGAAGCAATTCGCAGAGTAACTTCAATGGAAAAAGTGCATTGAAAAGAACAGTATATGTGGGAAATAGAAGGATTAAACTGCAGTTGAATGTCTACAGTGTAGGAGGAATCAGCCGATGATGAAATACTCAACACACGGTCCTTTTCACTATTCTGTACGAAAGAGAATCATTTTGCTCTGAAAATAAAATAACATTTCTTTTCTTCATTAATAAAGCTTTCTTTTTTCAACATTAATTACCAAATGATTTTTAAATAAAATAAATGGAACTTTAACGTTTACTAAACAACTTTAGAAATACAGTTAGAACTGATTACATTATTATGTTTGTTTTTTTGTTTTTTTTTTCTATTTTCATTTACACAAATACACTCATTACCAAAAAAAAACGACACACCTAGAAGGAGTTGTCCGATTGTAATGAAATTTCGTATACAAAGACATTGCGACAGCTCATGCAAATGATTAAATTTTGGTGTCCAATGACTGAATAGCGAGAGCTACAGCGCATCAGAACTGCGCACTCAGCAGGTGTATGTAAGAAGCAATTCTCAATCTGATGGTCAAAATTTCTGTTGCATTGCGAGTTAGGATACCTTTCAACGACTGAAAAAATGCCTCGCCGCAGGATTCGAGCTCATTACGTGCAACTGTCAGAGTTTAAAAGAGGTCGTATCATTGGATTGAAAGAGGCAGATTGGGCAAATCGGAGAATCGCTCGTCATATGGGTCGTAGTGATGCGGCGATTAGAAGATGCTGGCAGGAATGGGTGGACAATGGCAGATTTCAGCGTCATGAAGGTAGCGGTCGACCTAGGGCCACAGTAGAGCGGGAGGATGGAGTGATTGTCAGATCAGCTGTCACAGCGCCTGAATCATCGTTATCAACCATCAGACGTGCGACCCGCACACGAGTGTCCACCATGACCATTCACAGACGGCTGAGAGAGCGACATCTACGCTCGTACCGACCGCTACGCCACCTCCCACTCACGTCTGCACACCGTCGGGCCAGATTACAGTGGTGCTAGGCTCGATCCGGTTGGAATGATGCTGACTGGGGACGTATAGTGTTTAGCGACGAATCCCGCTTCCAACTGTGTCCTGACGATCGTCGCAGACGTGTCTGGAGACGCCCAGGGCAGCGTGCCGATCCTGCTTTCACTATTGCACGCCACACAGATCCTCAACCAGGAGTTATGGTCTGGGGTGCCATTTCCCTTGATAGCCGGACCCCTTTGGTCGTCATTAGCGGCACACTT
>JAFIDM010001028.1:3975040-4001139 GCA_023159025.1 Thereuonema tuberculata
CACTCAGGCTACCACAAAAGATATTTCACCACAAAAAGGAAAAAAATAAATAAATAAATAAATAACAAACCCGCTAATGGGTAAAAGAAAAGCAATTGAATCACATAAGAATGCCTTTTTGAGTTGAGCTGATACTCTGGGACGGCCGTTTCGAGCTTGTTAGGCTCTCCTCAGCCAGAGGTAATCAGCTAGTGCTAGACTCAAAAGGCTACGAGGGGAAGAATTCGGAATTCAATATGGAGACAGTGATCCCTCAATAACTAACAGTAAGAAAATAAAAAACCAGAACAAAATGGGAACAAATCTTGAGTGTTGCCAAGGATTTGGATTCCACATTTGGTTCTTGTTTTTTATTTTTTGTTTGTTTTTTTTTTTTCTTGCTTTTAGTCCTTGAGGGGTCACTGTCTCCATCGTCAAAAGAAATAAACATTTACACAATTACCTGTGAAAATTTAACATGTACTGTAAGTAATAATACAAATGATCATAATATAACTTTATTAGCCATTTACAAACCATCTGATACTAATAAAATAGATTTCTTAACTGTATTGCAAAATATTGTAGATTATCTTATATCTAACTTGTGTAAAAACTATGCTATGCTTATAGTGGGAGATATGAACATTAATATATTAGACGATACAATAATCCTCTAGTTCAAAAATACGTAGAGTTTTACTATCCATTTGGTTTCAAAAGTTATATGGAGGGTTGATTCACGTTTATTCGTCGATTTCAAGGGCGCGTGCTATCTCGCATGTGCAGGTGACGCAGCATTGTTGCAATAAAAGGTCATAAGCCTGTAGTTGATAATCTGGTAGCGAGAATTGTGTTGCATTCTAAATATCGTTAAAATTCCAAATTGGCGGGAGAGGTAATAGTTGCCCTTTCCGATGCTAAATACGCCGCTTCAAAAATTGTGAACATGGTGCAAACGCCGAAATTTTCATGTTTGGAAGGCCACCGACTACGGGTAATTGCAGAAAGTCGTATGAAGTTCATCAGGCAAGAAAGGGGAAAGTCACAGGCCTGAAAATAACACCCACGACCGGCAGCAACTCCCAACGTTGTAAAGAAAGGGAAGGCTGTGATTGTGGCGAGAAACCTAGCACCCAAAGGACGGTTGCCCAGGCTGTAGGAGTTTCTGAGTCAACGGTTGCTAGGATAATTAGGCGTGATTTGCAATTAGAAAAGCATCATAAAGCTCGCGTTCATCGCCTACTTCCTCGACACGTTGCTGAAAGGAAGACCAACAGCCGAAAGCTTTACGAGCACCACGTATGGGAGAAAAATGGAAGTACTTCACTACACTGGACGAGACATGGATATACCTTAGTGATACCAAGAAGCCAAGGGCAATATTTTATCGACCTTTTGTTGCCAAAGGATGATTCGAGTGATACCGCGAATGCAAAAAAAACGTTTCGAGAGGATTCATGATTGTTGAGAGTGAAAGCTACAGAGGAAAGTTGCCGCTTTACCTGCAAAGGTCAAGATAAATGCTGCCTTTCACCGAGAGCATGTCACGGAACCCTTGTATCGTGACGATTCTCCCGCATTGTACGGCAGCGACAAAAGGAAAGTGTGGATTCATCAGGACAGGGCCTTCGAGCCATATAGCTAGAGCGACCCAGCTGTACATGGCCAATATGGCGACTAAAAGCGTAATACGAGCAATCCCGTGCAGTATGATTCCTGTAAAATCCCCCGATGCATCTCCAATGGACTTCTGTGGGTTCAGATTACTTAAATGGGCTCTGGGAACATGATATCCGAAAACAGTAGAAAGCTTGCAAACAGGAATGGAATAAGATCCTCCGGATCGACCTCCAACGCAGTCTTTTCAATGGAAACTGATGCAGAACCATTGCCAGAATGCAGGGGCATCCCGTTGAACACAACCGTGGTGGCGAAAAGGGTTCTACTAAGTCTATGACGTGATCAAAATCGACCGAATAAACGTGAATCAACCCTCCGTATTAACACAATCACAATCGATATTAAGACAAATTTATCAACTCAAAAACAAGTATTGAGCATCGCTTCGCTAAATCAAATGTCGTTCCTTGGAAATGTTTTCAGACTGATATATCTTATCATTGTATGATAATTATACAACTGAAAAATTGGAGGAAAAACATAAACCCAGATAGAGAATC
Organism: Thereuonema tuberculata; assembly: GCA_023159025.1. Classification (NCBI taxonomy): domain Eukaryota; kingdom Metazoa; phylum Arthropoda; class Chilopoda; order Scutigeromorpha; family Scutigeridae; genus Thereuonema; species Thereuonema tuberculata. The sequence goes on from JAFIDM010001028.1 coordinate 3,977,203, forward strand.
AAATATCGAAACAAAAACTACAGTTACTTATAAAATTAATGATGAGAAACTTGTCCAAAATATGAAAGAACTTATAGAAAAACTAATCAAATATAATATTAAAAAAATTAATAATCTATTAATGAAAAAATTGCTCGGAAGTAGAGATAAACATATAATTAAAAAAAAGCCCATAAAAGTTCATCCTCTTATAATAAAACTACTATAAAATATAAAAACCAATGCATGACAGATGAATTATTAGAACATATAAAAGAAAAAGATAAACTACTTAAAGAAAGTTACTTAAAACATAAAAATAATTAAAACGAATAAACGAATAATGAAAACGAAACAGTTTCAGTTGGAAACACGAAATTTCGCATGAGTATTCTTTGTCAAAATCTAAAACATACGTATTCGACGAATTTTAGATATTCGTAGGTGGTAGGGAAACAAACTTTATCGAAGGGTACTCCACGGGGTTTTCAGGTTATAAAGAAGAATATAACTTTACTTTGCAATCATCACGTGATCTTTTATCAACTGGGAAGGTTTCAAGTGATAGGGATGTGGAAAAGAGCAAAAAGTCTTAGATTTTTCCGATTTCGATATTAATTTCATATCTAGGGTTTATCGAGTTACAAAATAGGAATATAACTATTAATTAATAATTATAACTAATAATTACAATGTAACTTTTTTACAACTGGAAAAGTTTCAAAGTGATCACACAATTACAATTTCTTCCGTCATCCATGTCAGAACAACTCTTTTTGTAACCCGCGCGAAGCATCACGGGTATTTTTGCTAATATATAAATTAAAGTTGAAAAACAGTAAAATTAACCAGACCATCAAAAAATGAATGAACCAATTTTGAACAAAATTATAGTAATTTTCGAGTGAGAGATAATGACAGACAATTGTATAATACATAATAATGAATAAGTCATTTTTAAATGTATGTAAATTTATAGTTAGCATCTGGAATACATTTGAGAAAATCCAGAACTCGTGTAGAAAAAAAACTCGTGTAACTAGCAAAAACATAACCTCTCGAAAAAAACAAAGTCTATCATTGTTAGATAGGTCACGTGACGATAGGGCTGATGATTGACCTCGTCAAAGGACCAATAAGGCTACAATTTAATTGTATTTTATAAACATTTTTTAAAATTGTACGTATTTTAAAAATTCACAGATCTTATCAATACAAACTACGGTGCAAATAACATTTCATACAGTACTAATTTTTGGCTAAATAATATACAGTATATTGTAAATAATGCAATAAATGAATGTAAAATCTTATATTATAAAAGCGTTATTCTGTTTGTCACAAAACTTTACGTTTTTCCAATTTTGTGACCAAACTATAAGAGATAGATTGGTCATGCAAATGGACAAAATGTAGATCTTTTTAAGACAAACAAAATGCTACAAAAATCTTTCGAAAAAAGTTTTTGGTTTCCAAGATGGCGCCTTTTAAAGGGTCAAATTTTGACTTTTTCTCAATTTAAACGAAAAGTATAAAAGATGGAAGAGAACATTATATTGAGAAAATGTTGGTATTTGAAAGTTCTATCGAACGGTATATCAGTCATTAACAAACGCTTCAGCGTTTGCAAGATACATGTAAAAATGTGAATTTTCTGTGTGTGACGCCGACAGGCAATACATCCGAGTTATTCAGAGTAGCCACAACGAGCTGGCAAGTTATATATTCTCCGACGATCGCAACATTAATTTGCTAAATAAATAAAGTATGTTTTTTGAATGCTATATATGCAAGGGTTCCGGAGCGAAGTGACGGTACCCGGCTATTATTATTATATATTATAAAAACGTATATTATAAAAACGTTATTCTGTCTGTCATTCTGTAAGCAAAATGTTGAATTACAAATTACTAAAATGTTACTAAAATATAGAATCTATTCACAAAAAACGAAAATATATTAAACTGTCCCACTATACTGATTGTCGACGTAAATATAGATATTTTCAAAATGAATAAAAACAATGCAGTACAGAAATACGTAAAACTTATGAGCAATAATGGTTTCAAAAATCGTCTTTACGGAACAAGAAACAACTGCACAATTCATGGAAATACGAAAACAAATAGAGATCATTATGATTTTCCTAAATAAACATGATATCAAAACACCAGGAATAATATGTAAAGAACGAATCGGATAAGCGTTAAAAATCAGAAAATAACAGATCAAAATAAAATCTATAAAGAACTAATCAATAATGTTAACAAAACAAAATTCATGAAAATCTACATACATAAAAAGCAAAGTCCTGACTCACTCACTCACTCACTCACTCATCAACGCCCACCCAAATCCTTGGACCTAGAAAGCTGAAATTTTGCACAGAGGTTTCCTTTATGATGTAGACAAGGAATAAGGCCGGATTTTTCGAAATTCTTACGTGATAGGGAATAATCTGGCAAACTGACGATGAAGTGTATGGCGGGAACCCCAGGTGTGTAACGCAGACCCGCAATACACCTGAGTTAAGTGGAGAAGGCCACAATGGGCTGGGAAGTCGTATATTCTCCGATCTCAATATTAATTTGCTAAATAAATAAAGTTTTTTTTTTAATGCTGTAGATGCAAGGGTTCCGGAGCGGGAAGCGACCCGGCTAGTAGAATATAATAAATGATTAAATTCTTATTAATTACGGTAATATGTAAAATAGATACGAATGAAATTTATGACCTTTTTAAAAATTAATAACGCTTATAAATGATGATTCTGGTGGTCGAAGACAGGAATTGAATCTTCCAATTGTGCTCTTAGTGTTTTTTGTTGTACTCGAGAAAGCTATTCTAAATCGTGGAAATAACAAGATCTAAAACGATAGCAGATCGATACTTGCTTTTCTCACGGTTAGAACCTTTCTTCTCGGGTATCTCTGACTAAACGATGTTGCCAAGAAGTGAGCTTTTGTCCCTTTGTTGTGAGGCCTCATGAAGTGAGTGTGGGATGGGCTTATGCGGGTAACACCTCCATCATTACCAAAGATTAGACACAATTACTGACGCTAGTCGAAAACTGGTTCTTAAAAGTAGATCTTTCTGTTTTCATACCCTTCACTTAAATGAGGAACATTAAAATACTGCAATAAATTTTTAGTAAACTTCTCATATTGTCTAGTAAAGTTAAGTACTTGGAAGTTATACTTGAGAGTAGAGGAAATGATAGACACCTACAACACTGTAATTTAGCCATGAATATTAAGAATTCTTGTTATGCATTGTATCTGTACCAGATTATCTATGAATACAAGGTCCTTTTTTACTTAAGATTTGTAGTAAGGAGGCCTAAGATCAAAACAGGCTTTCTAAATTACAAAGGGAGTTGTAAGACGGCGCCTGAAGCTTCTCTTATGTTTGTTGCTGCATCACTTCACATGAAGCTATTAAAGGAACTTAAAAGGCTATAAACCTTCTGATGTCCATGAAACTGCAATCATTTCTAGACTCTTTGCTCAATATTCATGGAAACAGCCAATATTATCAATGGCTTAGATTCTATGATACTATGTTACAGTTTTACGAAACCCTTTTGTACTATTTTCTAAGTGTGGATGAATCTCCTCCTGCTCAGACAGCTGTATCCACACAGATGCATCAATGGTTCTTTAGCAATAAAGTACAGGGTGGACGGAAAGTTTCTCCCTTTTTTATTAACAGAGCCATCGATGTTGGATGCTCTGTGGAGATAGTACCACTTTACGCCAAAAAATGGTGCTGGCTGTATGAACTTTATATTTGTCTGTCTTACTTGCTGAATCATTGTGAACATATTCCCACAGTTGTATGTCTGCTACTTGTAACTGTTACTGTGGTGGTGCACTTCTTCAAGCAGATCATTAAAATTAAAATTTAACATACTTGCACTTGATAAGTTAATGAAAATTTGTTATTCAATAATTTTTTTAAGTATTCTTATGTTTTCACCTAATGAAAGAACAGAAAAATAATTAATCCTATCACTAAATTTTAATTAGGGAGATAAAAAAGACAGTGTTGTCAAATTTTATTTTTTTTCAATTTAATAGATATACTGTACAAATTGCTTATTTAAATTAATTGATGCAAAACAGACCGCCAATGGCGATTATAATCGGAGTAGGATTGTTCCTGTCTATGCTCAAGCAGTTCAGGATGGTCTTTTCCCAAATCCAGACAGTGCTGTTCTTATGCAAGATGGAGCAACAGCTCACACAGTCAAACAAACAATGATGCTTCTGAAGAGAACATTCCCTGTTGTTTGGGATGACTGGCCTGGAAACAGTCCAGACCTAAACCCTGTAGAGCATCTGTGGGCCAGACTACAGGATACAGTCTTCATAGAACCTCGTCCATGCAACAGAGACCAGCTTATTGGACGTGTTCACGAGGAATGGAACTCAGTCACCACTGAAGAGACAGCAGTGCTCGCGGACAGTTTTAGCAGACGAGTTGAAGAATATCTTCATAATCAGGGACGTCATACAAAATATTGAAAAAGGGAACAGATGACTGTCCAAATCAATCATGCAAATGTAGAAATGAATTTTTGTAAAAAAAATTGGATGTAATAAAAATACTCTAAAAAAACTTGAGGGAGAACCTTTCCGTCCACCCTGTATTATCAATCAAGAGACTCTGGGTTTCCTTAGAATCTATTTCAAGCAGAAATCTATGCTCTGCTGCCATGCATCTAATAAATTGCAATTTATATTAGTTCTATAACATAAAAGTTTTTATTAAGGATTTTTTATTGATTTACTTTATATTAAGTAAAAGCTTTAATTATTAAGCTAAAATATAATATTAATATAACTAGATTTTATATAAGATGTTGAAAAAAAGGTAAAATTTAAGAATTCTACAAAATAATCATTCATCTGTTTATCAAAACCATAGTTTCTTGGAATAATAAAAGAAATCAAAATTCAAGATGAAAAAAAATTCAAGACAAGCTTTTTTTAACAGTTGGACAGAACAAACTGCTCTTAATCTATAGCTCAGAATAGAATCCGTGTGAAGATTTTGTCTCAATTAACACAACTGAGTACTTAGGAGTCAGATACAGAATGAAAAAGAACTAAAAAAGGAACTGAAACAGTCAATGTAGTTCCAGAAGCTGTCGTTGGAATTCGTGTGGTTAAACCGAAAAGAATGGAACCCTTCAATTACGAATATGTTAGCAACTGAACGGATAAAGATGGGTAAAAGAACTTATTTCTGGTTCCTTTAAATAAAATAAAATGAATGAGCTCTTAAAAATAATATAAGAAAGACATTGATATGATTTTGTCGATCCATAGAACACTGTTATCCAAACAGACATCTCTATCAGATGAATGTTTCCCATTCGTATTGAAGAGGAGACTATAGGGTAGATACAAACCCCACTATCATCGCTCTGTGGGGATTGAGCCCCTAGAGCATCAATTTGGTAGACAGGGGAGGAAGAAAACCCAAATAATCATGCTCATGTTTATGTTGGATAATAAATTAGCGTCATATCAAATTTTTAAGAAATCAAAGGGTTGGACGTTCTTAAAAGCCTCTGGAAAACGTACGATATTCAGAACAATATTTATTGTTCAATGAAGTCATTGTTAATCCAAATGAAATAGAAATTTCAAAGGCTATATAGCCCAAGCACTGTCTGTGACTGCTTCAACATGATTAGGATTAAACAATGTCAGGAACTCAACTATTCACGCTCCTAATTGGATCAATCATTTTTTTTACAAAATGAAAATATTATTTGCATATTCTGATGTTTTATAGTAAGTCAAACTAAAGGTTACCGATCAGTTCGTTAATATGTAGCCTGGGAAGAAAAAAAAATATCAAATCAACTATCAATTACCTTTCTTTAATTCTTCAAAATTATTATTATTTTGTTTTTCCTTTGAAATTATAACATTTTGTATCTGTACAATTTGTGCTGCTTAGCTGACTTTTTTCATTACCTTTCACTGAAGCCTCTGTCATCAAAATAAACAATCCATATTCCGCCCTTAGTCTCTTGTGGGAGAAATAAGAGAAACATATTTGTATCAACTTACTTATTTACTGCAAACTATTTCATTTACATTATCTCCGGAACGCATCTGATGAAAAAAAAGAAAGCCTAAGAAAATAAAATGAAGCTAACAAAGAAATTAACGTCAATAGTTTCCAATTAGCTTTCGAAATATACCATAAATGCTGGTGTAAACCCGGATTGAAAGCGGTAATCAAAATGTCTATCGCCGTGCAGGTTAGTCTCGAAGTTTATTTAAAAAAATGTAACATTTATGCTATTTAATATGAAATATTTAAATATTTTCTCTTTTCGCAAAAATTGTCTCTTCAGTAGATTAGGTACTTACTGTGCTCGGAAGCACAAAAAAAAAAGATAAATTTAATGTTAAAAATTAAATAGGAATTATTTGAAATCGTTAAAGAAATGAAGCTCAATGAAATCTGAATCGGCTAAATTTCGGAATATGTTTTAGAGCTCAATAGAACAATCACCCTGAACGAATAATCAACTGCCTTGTTACTCTCAGAGCGACGAAGGAGGAGAAAACATTATATTACAGAAGAATATGGTAGATAGAGGGTACGAAAACAAACAGTTTTCAAGTAATGTATTGTCTGATCTTGCACCGATACCACGTTACAATCGTTTTATTCTTGTGGCTGTTGGTCATGCGCAGGAGTCCCATGGCCTCCACGATCGCCGGATCTTAATCCGATCGACTTCTTCTGTTGGGACCATGTAAAGAGCCTCGTGTACGCCACACCTGTCGATACAGTCGATGTAATGCGTCAACGAATTGTGGAAACCTGAAACACCATCCATACTAAAACTGGTATTTTTGAACAAGTGCGGCAGTCAATGCTCCGTCAATGCCACTGTTGTGTAGACGAGAACATCTTCTCTAATGACAACAGGCAATGGCCCTTCCGTGAATGATTGTCTACCTCCCTCAACACTAAACGACTGTAGCGCTGTATTGGTGCAAGACCACATTACTTAATGAAGACTGCTTGTTTTCATACCATCTGTCCACCATATTCTTCTGTAACATAATTTCGGAAACACGCTGTAGTCGGTTATGTTTTCTGTACGTTCGTGAAGTAATAATACTTCACATAACCTTGGATATAGCTATCAACCTTAACGTAAATGATTCCGAATTTAATCCCCTGAACTACATTAGAGTAACTTATTGAAACCTGACGGAAGCAAAATACGAGTAATTCAAATTTTAAAAAAAATTGGTTCATTGAACGTGAAACCTCAACGCATGTTACATTTTCGGCCATTTCTGAGAGTTTTGTTGGGTTTTTGTTTCCTCATGTTTCTAAGTCGTGAAGGTTATAATAAGGTATCTGTCAAATTTGTTGGACTTTTAGTTGAGACGGTAGAAGAGGTGACATGTTTTATTTTTCTTGACCTCACACCGGAACAGATATTTATCCCGACCTCTACAAGTCACAAGGGTTCCAATAAGGGATGTCTGTACAGGGGAAGACTGAAGGTGCCTCCTCGAGTGGTGTTTTCTCATTCTTTTCTCATTCCAATATAAGAAACATCCGACGTTCCCTGAGAGAAAGTAAAACGTCTCTGTCCAAACCACGATGACAGTTGAAATATTTAGTTTCAATAATAAATTATAGTTAAAATATTCTCCACTAATAAATAATTGAGTCTATTAAACTTACTGTGGGCCCGGTAGCCGAGTGGGTAAGGGCGCTTGGCTGCGGGTTGGAGGTAGCGGGTTCGATTCCCGGCCACGGCGGAGGCCGGGAATTTTTCCAGCTTCTTTCTCCTCTAAACGGGCCCTAGGGTCTACCCAGCCCTCTATAGAATGGGAACCGGGTTCCTTTCCCGGAGTTAAAGGCGGGCGAGCGACGGGCCGACCCCCCGTCCTCAACTTTGTCCCGTAGGTTCTGAGCACTGGAGCCTACCCTCCAGCAGCATTGCGCGATCCTCTGGACCTGATCGCAACTTTAACTTTATTAAACTTACTAGAGTTCGAATCAGCAGATAATTGAATGTGATGGTATTTGTATTTTATAATTAATATGCAAGTGACTACATGGACTTAAAATGTTCAAAAGTGGAGAATATTTAATTAACATTAATTCAATTCAAATTAAATTTAGCAAATATTGAATTATTCACAACACTGTAATATATTAAAATTCAATACATACTTGCAAATATTATAACTACGTTAATTTTTCTTAAGTACACAAAGTATTAACACATTAATACTTAAAAGAACATCTAGTGTTTGGATTATTGCAGTTAACGTATAGTGTATATCAGTTATAATAACTATTCTTTTTATGATATGGAAGATCATCATTAATAATCCCCATAACAAGTTCAACTAGAGTTTTTTGTGTAAATTATTTCCTTATATACAAACAAAATTAACACTTGTGTTCAAAGTTCATTTCACAATACATCAGTTCGTATTCTAAGTAAAGTCTCAAAACTACACACTTCCGTATAAATTGAAATACGATAAACGACGATGCATAAACCTAACATAAGAACGGTTAGACCTAACATAATACGATGTGCCTTACATTCCCATACTTCCCTGGGGGAACTGATGTGGCGTCAACAAATTGAAGGTAAGCCACATTATGTGTATTTGAGAGGTGCGCCATTCTAGCAAGTCCCCCATTTTTAATATCTTAAACCCGAGAGGTGGGCCATTCTAGAAAGTCCGCCATTTTTAATATCTTAAACCCGAGAGGTGGGCCATTCTAGCAAGTCCCCCATTTTTAATATCTTAAACCCGAGAGGTGGGCCATTCTAGCAAGTCCGCCATTTTTAATATCTTAAACCCTTCTACGAAATCCGCCATGTTGAATATAGTCCTCACACACTTGTGTCATCACAAGTTGAGAAAAAAAGTTCGCTGAAGGCATGCACCATAATCTGATGTTTTACCGTAAATTGTACTTACAATTTCAGAAGCAGCTACAAATCAAATGCTTATCACCTTGTGGTCCTGATTCCATACTACGATTTCACATGTAATGTTGTTCCTTGATGAGTTTCTCCAAAAACATACGACATGGCTTCTGATGTTCCATTCCAGCGATGTTTCTTCTTGACTAAGACTATTCATCCTTGTTTCTTTCCAGCAAAATAATCTAAACGAGGATTGTTGTCCCAATATGTCGACTACGTTAATATTTCTTAGCCAACACATCATTCAGAAGAAATTTATATCTTAGGATCTTCCTGACGAACGCAATTCTCATCGGCATAACCAGTCTTCTTGGGTCCATATCCATCTTCCGGCGTTTAACACTATCAGAACCGCAACCGTCACCCAACAACAACAAAAAACTTGATAATCGGAACAGATCGTTCCGTCCCTTTGTTTATCCTTATTTTTTTTATGTTTCATCAATAATTTAAAACAATTCACTAAGTCGATGATATCACAACACTAAAATTCTTCCTATTGTGATTGTGTTGATTCGTTGCAGTTCTTGCATTATTTTACATTCCTGAAGATAAATTATGAACACTATCCTATTGCCATTATTCAGTAACAAAACTTTAGTTATGCTCTTTTTCATTTTTATAGTTCAATTAAACTTTTGTTATCAATTTCTAAAATTTGAGATGGTAAAACAAATTGCAAACGGTTCACTTTAACAATTTCTATTACCATCGAAATTTACAATTGCAAAGATGACAGCATTTACAAGAAAGTTCCATTTACAATTTACAAGAAAGTTGATTCTGCCTTATATCAATCTTGTCGACTCGTGACAGGATAACCCCTTACATAAATTATCTGTTCTCTCTGCTGTAGCTCCACCGTTCATCCGCCGTGAAATAGCCAGCAGAGCTGAAAGACTTCGAGTAGAATCTGTTAGTCGTCACCTCTGTTCGTCACCCTGCCCAAACAAGGCTTCACTCACGCAAAAGCTTTCTACAAGCAAGTAGTCCCCTTCAGAAACGGGCTAATCGTGAGAGACTAGACCTATGGATGGATAAATGTCAATTTCCAGTGGACCTTAATAAACCAGGAGAGACCTTACCTCCAGGCCATGAGTTACCCTGGCCTACATGGAGGTCTCTTAACAGATTACGAGCTGGGGTTGGCAATTAAACCTTCGTAATTGGGGTTACCTTGATTTGACCCAAGATGTACTGTGCTCTTGCGGTAAAGAAGAAACAATGACACACCTGCTCTCATGCCCCGATTGCCCTGCTATGGTCCTTGGTATCTCTAAAGCAATAGTTATTGCTGCACATATTACAGGTAGAATAGAAGCTGTTATCGATACGATATGATGATGATGATAATGAAATCTGTTTGGGCAGTAGAGATAGCAATGAAAGAACATTCTTAAGAGCTTATACTTTATGTACTAAAAGCAAAACCAAGAAAATTTATTTTTGTTAATATCAAAATAGATATTTTTTATTTCTTAACCTTCCGTACGTTAATAGAAAAAAGAAATTAGTTTAAATTCCTGAATCATTTGATCATAAAGTAGGTTGAATCTGAAAAGCCAGATTTTCCTCTGCTACATTTTAGTTTTAGTCTTCTGATAAGATCAGGAGACTAATATTCCCGTTTTGTCTGTCCGTCTGTGAACAAATATCATTAAAATCTCATTAAATTATCATTAAGCACAACAATCACAACAATTGTGTCTTTTGCATTCGCAACAATCACATTTATAGTGATTGATTGTTGTAGAGCTGCATTATAAATGTGATTGTCAAAAGGCGCAATTGTTGCATTTATTGGAAATAAACACAAGGAAATTAAAGCAATATCAATTGTTAGAAGACGTTGCGAAGCATTGTGATTGGTGTACCAATCGCTTTCCCTATCTTGTTTGTATCGTCTCCATGAACTGGTAAAAAACTTAATAACGCCATTAAACAAATATAGTAAAACCCCGTTATTACGCTCGTCAAGGGACCTTGACCTACAAGCGTAATAAGCGGGATAGCGCTATAGACGGGAAATGATTTATGAGATGGGGAAAGATTTGTTCACCATTTTACAGGAAACATACATGATTCTGCAATAGATATAGTGCAAATATGAGCTTATTTCCTATTAAAAAGATATTTGATTGTGGTTTGCCGTGTGTGTGTGCTACTGTTATGAATTATGACATTTTCAATGGGGTTCAGGTAACTATTAACATCAGTTGATACACCACTAGGAGCAATAGTAATATATTTTCGGAGCAGATTTAGTGCACATTTACTTTTTAACATTTGCAACAACCCTTCGCTGCATCGGTAATTGCATCCCTGTTTTTCATTATTGTTCGCAGACTGGACGAGGGAATTTCTCGAGATTCTGCGAAATCCCCCTGACTTAATGTAGAATTCTTGTCGTACTTACGGAGAATTTGCAATTTTTCACTTATAGAAAGGGATTTCCGCTTCGACATTTTGCACAACTGTATCACAGACCCACATTTCACAGAGTTCAAAGATTCCCTCCTACCAGGGAAAAAAAAAAGAATCTTTACAGTGTTACATTTCTTTTCGATACAAAATTTCCGATATAAAAGAAGCGCTACAAGCGGGATTTGAAGCGTTATAAGAGGGTAAAAGTATACAGAGATATATAGAAAATTCCAGGGACCGAATAAAAAGAGCGTAAAGAACGGGATAGTGCTATAAGCGGGAGCGTAATAACGGGGCTTTACTGTAGTCGGAAATTTCGTAATTGTTGTTAGAGATTCTTCTGAGAATCCTTTGAGAAATCTGTTTGTAAATCGCTTCAAGAGAAATTGGATTCCATCCCTTGACCTGAATATTTGACAGGATTTGATGTTTACTTCAATAAGACATCATAACTACAAAGCGATATTTCGCAAGGGTATCGATTCCATTGCTTCCTCAGACTCCATTTACTAAACTTTAAACAAAGCGATTATTACAAAGGTCTTTGTAGCATTTTACTATTGTTAGTATGTTCAAAATACTCAAATTATTACAAAATAATAGGTACAATTACTACAGAAAACATAATGACATTTCTTACAAGTAAAGGGCCCAATAGCGTCACCGGAATTGACGGTTCAGACCATGTGCATTCGAAAGATCTTCCGTAACTAAGTCAACCAGCAAAATTGTAGTGGCAGACTGCCAAGGGTAGAGGAACTATGAGGGGTCAAAGTTAACATGAAATCACTTACAAGTCACTGCAAGAGGCTTATAAGTAGCCTGCAACCTTAGATAAGGATGAGACAGACACAATAAGCAGATATTGATTGGAAAATAAAGCAGGAAATTGTTATCGATCAGCTTCAAATCACATACAATCAATGTGAAGTTCAGAGAACAGGGCGTGCGAAAGGCAGATACTCTGTTCACTGACAAGGTGAAGGGTACGACTGCGTCACCGGAGTTACCGTCCAGGGGTACTTTTCCTGAAAGCTTGTCCCAGGTGGAGTTCAATGTTCGAGTTTGCCGGGCAGACAGCCAGCAGGATAGAAGGAGGAGACGGTCAAGTCCGGGAACAGATCAGCCTGCCGGACACACGAAGAGCACCTCTTTCTGCTGCCTCTCACTTCTCTTTTTCTCTCTGTCTCTCCCCATCTCTCTCACTCACCTTCTTACCCTCTCCTCACACCAAAAGGTACTTTTTCTTGTTATATGTTTTTGTGTTGTTTAATGTTTTTCCTTCTTCTCTATCTGCCAGAGGCCTTATGAGACTTATCTAGTTTCAGAAACATGATAAAGTGTTCATGATAAAGTGTTCTACAAATGCGGATACCTGGACATTGAACCTGATCCATGGATAAGTCTTAACGACAACTGCTTCGACTCGATCATCAATGACAGGTGCTTCAAGTGTGACAGTATTGCATTCGTTAAATGTGCTCACTGTGAATAGAGTATCTGCCTTGTTCTATGAACTTCAAATCGATTGAACATGATTTGAAGTTGATCAATAACAATTTCCTGCTTTATTTTCCAATCAATATTTGCTTATTGTGTTTGTCTCATCCTTACCTAAGGTTGCTACTTATAAGCCTCTTGCAGTGACTTATAAGTGATTTCCCGTAACCACCAGGTGAACTTTGACCCATCATAGCTCCTCTACCCCTGGCTGTCTGCTGAAACAATTTTGCTGATTGACTTAGTTATGGAAGATCTTTCGAATGCACATGGTCTGAACCGGCAACTCCGGTGCTGTCGTGCCCTTTACTTCTTAGTATATTCACCAAGTACTAAATTATTACAGAATAATAATAAGCATAATTATTATAGAATAAAAAGATAATTTACACTCATTAACAAAAAAAACGACGAACCTAGAAGGAGTTGGAGACAAAAATTGGTGAAGAGGAAGATCATATACAGAATAGAAAATGATTAAAATTTCAGACAAATTGAATGATTTATTTCAGAGTTACAGAGTTACAAAGTAACGAGTTCAATAAGGTGTTGACCCACCTCTACCCTGAACGCAAGCTGCCACACGACGTGGCATAGAGTGATAAAGCTCCCTGATGGTCTCCTGCGGTATTTCTTGCCAAATTTGCTCCAATTGTAGGGCTAGGTCATCCACATTCTCTGGTGGATGCAGTCGCCTTCCCATCATATCCCAGACATGCTCGATTGGAGAGAGATCTGGGAATCTGGCTGGCCAAGGAAGTGTTTCACAAGCTGCAAGACAGGTCATAGCAACACGTGCCGTATGTGGTCTGGCATTATCAAGCTAAAAAATAAGGCCAGGGTACTGCAAAAGGAAGGGTAGCAAAACAGGTCTCAGAATGTCGTCGACGTACCGCTGTGCTGTAAGTGTGCCGCTAATGACGACCAAAGGGGTCCGGCTATCAAGGGAAAAGGCACCCCAGACCATAACTCCTGGTGAGGGCCTGTGTGGCGTGCAATAGTGAAAGCAGGATCAGCACGCTGCCCTGGGCGTCTCCAAACACGTTTGCGACGATCGTCAGGACACACTTGGAAGCGGGATTCGTCGCTAAACACTATACGTCCCAAGTCAGCATCATTCCAACCGGATCGAGCCAAGCACCACTGTGATTTGGCCCGAGGGTGTGCAGACGTGGGTGGCAGGTGGCGTAGCGGTCGGTACGAACGTAGATATCGCTCTCTCTGCCGTCTGTGAATGGTCATGATGGACACTCGTGTGTGGGTCGCACGTCTGATGGTTGATAACGATGATTCAGGCGCTATGATAGCTGATCTGACAATCACTCTATCCTCCCGCTCTGCTGTGGCCCTAGGTCGACCGCTACCTTCATGACGCTGAAATCTGCCATTATCCGCCCATTCCTGCCAGCATCTTCTAATCGCCGCATCACTTCGACCCATATGACCAGCGATTCTCCGATTTGCCCAACCTGCCTCTTTCAATCCAATGATACGACCTCTTTCAAACTCTGACAGTTGCACGTAATGAGCTCGAATCCTGCGGCGAGGTATTTTTCAATCGTTGAAAGGTATCCTAACTCGCAATGCAACAGAAATTTTGACCATCAGATTGAGAATCGCTTCTTATATACACCTGCTGAGTGCGCAGTTCCGATGCGCTGTAGCTCTCGCTATTCATTCATTGGACACCAAAGTTTAATCATTTGCATGGGCGGTCCCAATGTCTTTGCATACGAAATTTCATTACAATCGGACAACTCCTTCTAGGTGCGACGTTTTTGTTGGTAATGAGTGTATTTCAGAATAATAACCATAATTATTACATAACAAAAAGCACAATTTATTGAAATTTTATTGGAATTTTGTAACTTATTATAGTATTTTTTAAAAGATTTTACTGAAAACTTACTTATTTCCATATCTTTTTATTTAATTATACATTCGAAATTTTGAATTACACAAGTTTCTAAGATAAATCGAGCTAATGTATTACTTTACTGGAATAGTAATACATTAGCTCGATTTATCTTAGAAACTTATTTTACTGGAATAAATAATTAACTTCTGGATCTGGATTAGGTTTATTTGTCAAAAGTGACAAATCTGACCAATCGGAAATTTTCGGGTGGTTATTTTTATAAGCACTTATTTCCTCCTGGACCCTTCATTTCTATAGCACCCCATCGTATCCATTAATTCATTTACTTTGGGTTATTTTCATTAATGACTCTAGGTTCTTATTTCCGACTCTTATTATTGATATATTATTTAACTCTATTCTAATTTAGTTTCTTTTGACAATTCCACTCCAGATGATATTTGTACTATGTTAATATATTCTTTCTTAGGTCTTGGTATTCTCTTTATTATAACTGCTACTTATTTTATTAATAAAATTAATTTCTTTTCTGCACACAATGTGAAAATAAAAAGCAATAATTTGGACCTGTATGGATAAAATACTAAATAATACTTTAGACAAGAGTAAATGGATCATTAACATTAAGGATTTGTAAAGTCTTATTCTATATTAGGCTTATTAATAATTGTACTTGTTCAAAATATTACAAAATAATAATAGTAGGATGCTTAAAAGATCCTTGTAATAACCGTTTTGTTTAAAGTGTTGTCAAATGGAGCCTGAGGAAGCAATGGAATCGATACCCTTGCGAAATATCGCTTTGTAGTTATGATGTCTTACTGAAGTAAACATGATTTATAATAGGATACGTAGAATATTGTTCCTCATAGGATTTGAATTTCATAGGAAATTATTTACCGTAATTTATGTTTGAAGGTTTCTGAAATTTTGGAAGGTTATTGTAGAGTAATTACGTCATAATAGATAAAAACGTCAAGGATAATAAGAGGAAAAAAAAAAATTCACTTTTCACTTTTCTTTCTTTTCAATTTACAAAAAAATTCGAACTGATTTTAAAAATAAACATTTAAGTAGAAAATTGAAGAACTCAGAAATGACACAAAGATGAATTAAATGATTCCAGACACTAATTCGTCTGAGATTCAGAATAAAAATTAGACTTATTCTTAAAATAAGTAAAAATCATCTTTTTCCTCTCTTTTTCCCTGAACCCCCAATTTCCTACAAATGTCCTTCTACTTTTCATGATCTTTTTTTCCTCTTATTATCGTTGACGTTTTTATCTATTACGACGTAATTACTCTGCAATAACCTTTCACAACTACGTGACCTTGCATCTTTTAGTAGGAGGTGGAGTTTCCCAAAATCCAAATGAAATGACGTCAGCAAATTTGCCAAACATAGTATCTTTTCATTAAATTTCATAAAACCGATTACTATTTTTTTTTAATTACTAACGTTTTCGCCTGAACTTTCCTTGTTTCCTTTGTGTTCCCTTCACTTTAATACAGCAATGGAGGAAACTCAGAGTCGTTGCATCCTTCTCTTTGTTCTTCACTTACGTAAATGAGATGTGATTAACCAGATCGACGTTTTTTCCCCGAAAACACTTGAACCAATAGTAAACTTGAACCTTTTAGGATCCATTTCTGATGATTCCAATTTTAATTGATGGATTCAAGAAGAAAAGAAATAGTGATTGATTTTAGATCAGGAAACACATTAGCTCGATTTTTCCTTAAGTCCTTTTGGATAAAAGCTATGATCTGTTTTTCTCCACTATCTTCTGTTCACTGCCATGACTACTGCGTGGGTTTTGCTCGTGGCTATCGTTGCCATCTTTCGCTGCTCTCAGGCCCAGACCGAAGCAGAACTTCTTTCCTTATGTGATGGATTGTCTTTTGAAAAGCCCTTTGATCCCTTTCAGGTAAATTCCTTCTAAATTCGATTACGAATAGAAACCATCAGGTAAATCAATGCTTTCCTTTTTTTTTCTTTGATAATCATTTTAAAATGTTTTTATCCTTTTCAGGGCATTGGACAATTTTACGAGTTAATAAATTTTTCCAACGAAACTTTTACTCCTTTTGATTACGACTGTCCACGAGAGATCTGGGAAATAGCGAGAAACAAAACCGTCTTCACCAACCGTCAATCCACCCGAATAGCCGATGGGTAAGTGAACCACAAGAGAATATAATGTTAAGGGCGACCCATAATAATAACAAAAGTTAAAAATAAGAATAAAAAAAAGGAAGTACCTTAATGTAAGGAAAAGTAAAAAAAAGTTAGGAAAACAACAAAAACAAAAACAAAAAAAACCAACGCGGACATTGAGAAAAAAAAAAGAAAAAGAGAAAAAAAACAAAGTAGATATTCGGATTCGAACCGACAACCTCTAGCGTATAAGTCCGAGACTTCACCGATCAAGCTATAGCTGACAACAGAAATGAAATTGTTGCATTTCTAACATTTAAGCTAATAGAGGAAATCCAATGAAAACAATCGAACATGGGGGGGGGGGGGGCCTGAAAATACCCTATTCCAATGTTGTTCGGACTTCTGTACACGATGGTGAAATCCGTTTGTTGATCCGACCTTCCGTTCCAGAGTTGTTAGGATTGGACAGACATGGACGGACAGGACAAACGCAAACGCAATAGCTAACGATTTTGATTATCAATTGTTACTGAATATTATCTTATCAGTAATTATTAACTGAGTGATTAGAAAACAATTATCCAATTACATTAAATTAAATCTCATTTTGTGAACTTACCGTATTTATTTTTATCTATAAAAAATATTTCTTTGGTAACTTTCAAAAACAAGAGTCTTTTATTATTATTATTATATCGAAAAAGTTTCAAACTATGGGTTTCCCCAGCTAAGACAACATGGTGGGTCAAGAACTAAAGCACATATTGCCAAGTGTAAAAAAAAAAAAAAAAAAAAAAAAAGTTTGGAAGAATAGTTAGGGATGTGTGCTTGTGTCCACAAATTTCCTAACTATGCGTGTTGTGTTGAGTACCACAGCCTTCTGGAGTTGTGCGTAAGTATTGTGCATAAGTCGTGTAGAATGTGTTTCTTGTAGTTGCGTGTGGGGAGGACTTGGTCCTGTATCGTGATCATGAACCCTTCGGTCTCCCCAAATAGCTCACCACTCGTCAGCCATCTGTTCGACGCTTCCATGTCGACATGAGGCTGGCTGAGTTCATGGCGTTGTCTGCCATGTAGTTCCTTACGAGCCCATGATTCACGCAGCTGCTGTGTGTGGGTGTCAGGAGTGGTGAGTGTTAGAGAAGGGTTTGCGAGGTCCAGGGGTGTAAGGTGTGTGTCAGCTTTGACAATGGCTGAGGGGAGTGAGGAGTATTGTGCTCTTTGGTGGAAGTCTTCCGTAAGTGTGTGTACTTGCTCTTCGTGTAGGGTGATGAGGTTGATGAGTCCTCGGCCTCCCTCCTTGCGGGGAAGAGTCATCCTTTCCGTAGCGGACTTGGGGTGGTGCATGTTGTGTTTCGTGAATGTAGTGCGTGTTGTGCATTGTAGTGCTTCGAGTTCAGTGTTTGTCCATGGAATTATGCCGAACGAATATGTTAGTGTGTTGTTGTTATTATTATTATTATAAATTACTCTTTAGACGAGGGAAGGGAGTCTCTATATTCCCAAATAGATCACATTTTGTGATCCGTTTTATTCAAAATCTACAGTAGCTAGAAATAGGAAATTTTGCATGCCCTCTTAGAAATCCATGTAGAGCAGCACAATCATACGTTTTTTCAACACTTAAAACTGTAAATTATATAAGAATGATTTGAAAAGCTTGGAAAAAGCCAAGGGAAAGGCGATAACAAAAACGCCTTTAGTTCTGAAAACCAAACAAAAATTTTGCAATTTATAATAATCCTACAGAGTTCTAGCACTAATTAGTCACATTAAAATGCCTGGTCATACACTCACTGGCTGTGTGCATACCTAGCAGAAAATAATGTAGAAGTACATAATCATATTCTCAACACTTGAAACTTTATATATTAATATTAAATAGTTAACGTGCATGAAATGTTCATAGCAAGAAATCAAGGCCACCACACAAATACATTTATAATAAGTTGATAAGTTAAAAATCACAAGCGTTTTCAAAACGATTTGCGTTTCATTTTTAAGCGAGAATTCTAAACAAAGTTTTCGAGAATGAGCTGCTAGGATGCGAGAACATTTGAAATTTTGTAAGATTAAAAAAAAAAAATAAACTTGAAAAGCCATAAGAAAACGCCATTCGTTATTAATCCAAAAAATAAAATTGTAATTTCTACTAATCCTACAGCGTCGTAGCATTAGTCACTTTTAAATACATTCAATCTTAACAGGTGTGTATAGAGGGAATGGACACAATAATAGGAACATCTATATGAAAACGGACCATAATTCATTTGCGCAGCAGAGCCATCTAGAATAGACGTCTGCCACCTAGTGACCGTGAAAGCTGTGATATCAGTCGATCAGCAGTAGTCGTCACATGCTAGCAGTGAAACTCCATTATGTATTAACAGAACTGTGTATCATTACAGTTCGCCGGAACATGTATAAACAAAAGATTTAAACGACTTCCAACGAGGCATGATCGTGAGGACAAGAAGAGCTGGTTCCAGCATTTCAAAACTTGTGAAGATCATCAGCTTTTCTCGTGCAACAATATCGCTGATGTTCAGAGAATGGAAGTTGGGCCAAAAACTTCAAGCAATAATCGCAACCGTGGACGGAAAAGGCTTGTGGATGAAAGAGGTTACAGGTGACTGCCACGAATCGTCCGCGGCAACAGAAGAACAACAGCACGACAAACTACAGCTGAATACAATGCAGATGCACCAAAACGCACAACGGACCTTGTTCATGATTGGTTTTAACAGCAGGAGCCCAGCAAGGGTGTTTTTTGCTATCACAGAAAAACAGGAAAGCCCGTCTGCTTTTGATTCAGAAGCATCGCAATTGGACACTTGATGAGTGAAAAAGGTCACTTGGTTCGACGAGTCTCGGTTCCTTCTTGATAAGAATAAATCTGATGGCAGGATAAGAATATGGCGCAGGCAGCACGAATCCATGGACCCGCATTGCCAAGTGACAACTCTACAATCTGGTAGCGATAGAATAATGGTCTAGGGAATGTTCTCCTCCTGGGATACATTTGGCCCCTAAACCGGAAACATCTCTGGAATCCTGGAAACATCTCTGTTGCCGACCAAGTCCACCCATTTACGGCTACAGAATTCCCTAACGGATATGGTCACTTTCAACAGGACAATGCACCGTGCTCGATTGGTCTCCGATTGGTTCAGTGAATATGACTATGATTTTCACTTGCTTCATTGGCCAGCTAAGTCATCTGATCTCTACCTCATTGAGCATTTATAGGACGAGACGGAAATATCCAGTCGAAGCCTAGAAAAGTCACCATCCAACGTGAGCCAAATAAGGGCTGTTCTTCTGTCAGGATAGGCCAATTCCTGAGGAACTGTTCCCACACCCTGTAGAATCCATGCTTAGAAGAATTACGGCTGTGATCAAAGATAGAGGAGGACCAACCACATTATTAATATGGTGTGTCTAATAAAGTGGCCACTCAGTGTTGATCTGTCCTAATATAATTTGTAGTTGTTATTTTCTAATACAGTTTCAGGTTTACATTTGTAATAAGGGGGAGGTTCCTTGTTGAAGAGAATATGCATTATACGGAATAATCGATAAAGAATTTTGGAAACTCGATCATATCGCCATTTGTAGTCAAGACTACATGAGGCTACATACTGAATTGTTTCAGGAACAACATGGCATTGTCGGCAATCATCTGATGTTAATGTTGGAACTTTAATTATGTACTTAAATATTAACAGCAAAACATAATCTCCACACCACGACTGGTCAGCTTGTGAGTTGCCTCTATTCCAGAACAGAAACGCGGATATCCCGTCAAACTGTCGTGAGAAGCCTGCAACATGTCGGACTGTACCATATAGATCGGACTGTATGCTCGAAGGCCTATAGTCTGCCTCCCTCTATCCAGAGCTCATCATAGCGCACGTTTGCAGAGGTGTCGACTCCAACGAAATTGGACAATTCATCAATTCTGTTGGAGGGCCACTGTACTCTTCAAAGATAAGTTTTTCCTCTAAACATCAGCTGATATGGCGTGCAAGTGGTACTGCGTACCATCACGTGCAGGAAAGGGACAAACCTGGCCATATTGGAAGGCATCTTAAATGCTGAACGCACTGAGTGATGGAAAATGGGACTGCGATTATAATGATATTGCAACAAAGTTCTTGTGTAGCGAAGTTCTTATATAACAGAAAAAAAATGTAATTTAATTATTATTAAAAAAAAATTTAACTTCCGTCAATTAACTAACTAAAAAAAAAACTAAAAGTATCTGAATAAGAACTCTACTAGCCTCATAGAGAGAAAAAAAATAACTTTCCCGATCGAACTCTGCATTTCTGGCCTGTCCTCATGCCTAGGAAAATTTCTCAAATATATTAGAATACGGGGGCGCTCTTAAGATAATTAGAGCGGGATCCTTAAATCTATCTCTCTCCACTACAATAAAATAAAAAAAATAAAAATAAAAAGGGCCAGTTAACATGAAAAAAAAATAAACAACTTTATTTTCATAACAATGACAAAGTAAAAGTAAAGTCACCTAATTTATCCATAAACCCAACAAAATACCCTTTTCTCTCTCCTGAGACCCGGACAATCGACAATTAGCTATTGTCGAAAACCCTATGCAATTAAATTTTTAAATAACTTTCCCTAAATAAACACAAATTTCCCCCAAAAACCAAATACCTCAATACACCCACACATCATAAACAAAATTTAAAACATCACAAGTTAACCTTTCCCTTCTTACTATTAATTTCCCTCAATAATTACACAATTATTCCCAAAACAAATACGCAAATACTCCCACACATCACAAACAAAATTCAAAATATCTCAAGTTAACTTTTCTCTTATTACTTTCAACTTATATCGACTAAACACAAAAGATTACCCAAATTGAAACAATTCATACTAATTCATGACCGGGGGTGAGCAACAATAGACCTGTACTTTTCTAATAGAATCAAGAGAACTCCTAAAAAAAAATAACACTTATCACTTCGATTCACAGTTCATCGATTTGGCGTAGCGGCAGGGGGGTGTTACACTATCACAATTCGCTGAACCACACGTCCGAAATACCAAACGTCCTTCCATCCGTTCTCATTACAACGTCCGATGAGGAACCACAAATCTGCCCTGCTGTTCTCATTACCTTTGAAAAAGTTTCGCACCACATCCGGCGCAACATCGTCCACGGCGGGACAAAACCTCCATCCGCCCCTACTTACATCTTTGCCTCTGACAGCCGTTAGTCTTACCCCGATCGACCAGGAAAGTAAGAGAGACCTACATCTTGCCATCATCAGCCATAGTCTTCCCCGATAGGCGCAGGTTGATCTGAGAGCGAGTCCCCTACAAACAATCGTTTATATATCTTCCTAAACCCCTTTCGTACAGTGACCCCTGAGTCATCGTCCACCTGGCCGAGGTCAATACGCAGTTCACCCCGCTGCGACACTAACACCCAAAACAATAGCAATCAGGTCTAATTGCTTTAGTTCCTCGAAGACCCTCTACTGTCATGGGTCATTGTGCTCCTCCCCTCCGTTTTCCTAGAACAGGCTCCCAAAGTCACCAGGTAAAAAAAAAAATGTGCTCACCACCCACTCCTTAGTAATTAAAAGATTATAGCCACCTGGCTCACCCAGCAATAAATACATTCAAAGAAATAGAAATCAACAGAAACTCAAATATAAGATTATACAATATATAACTACATTCATTTTCCCGAGACCCATTACAAATCATTACCAAATACAATTAATCGTCCCTGATAAACTGAGTGAAAATCTATCACACTTGTACCGAAGTTCGTTGGTTGGGTGTTGCTGTAGGCGAACACTTTCTATTAACATTCATCGTATAAAAGCAGTGCCGATTGACGCAATTCATCGACTGGCCAGAGAATTCTCGAAACGATAAACCTCAAGCACAATCTCTGTAAGGAACATCACAGTTGAAAATATTTTGAAAAAAACAACTGGTCCAAGACTTCGGTTTAAGACAAAAGACTTGATTTGAAATCACAGCTTCTCAATTCAATGAGATTTTCTTTGGCTCTTCTTCCATTCAGTAAAGTTTATTAAAACTTATTCTTCCATTTTAAAAACTTTTCTTATTGAAATACGACAGTATAATTTTCCCTTAAGCCTTCTAAACAGCTCAGGTCATTTGGTGTAATCAGTTTAAAACCATATTTCCCAAAGTAATCTCTGTGTTAAGATTATGTTTCTAAATAATCCAAATTATTTGAAAGTTTTGTTGTCAAGTTGGAAAATTGCGCAAGAAATCTGTTTATTTTTACTGAAAAACAAAAAAATAATATTTCATAATTTTTCCGAGAAATCAATTATTTGAAAAATTAAAAGATTCTTAGTGAAGTGATGATTAAGAAAAACATTGGAATTGTTTCGATTGATTTTTATAAACATTTTTCGTTTTTTTTCAGCGCTTTGCTAATTGAAGATGGCGATATTGGAATTCCCATGAAGACCTCCAACAGATCCAGTGATCACATTTGGAAAGTGGATGGTAAAAGAATAATAAAGTCATTGTATTTAATCAGCTCTGAAATAATATTTTCCCAAAGCCATTCATAAATGACATTGATCATCAAATATAAAAAAAAAAAACTTACATTAAGTTAAATTTTGTTTTACGAAAATAGTAAACATTTTTAGAAAACAATTATGGCAACTTAAATAAAATGAAATATAGTTACCCTCACAGTTAAAAAACACAGTAAAACTTGTATTTCTTTATTCATTTGCACAGGTGTTAATGGAGATGTGTTTGGTAGATTTTCTTATCGATTCATGAAATGGGACGACAGAAGATACGTCTTCATCCACGGATGCCAAAAAACAGGATTGTATCGTAAGTGAAATATATTCGTACTTCTTTAGTATTTGATTCTCTAATCCAATCAGATTTAACTGAGAATGAAATTTTAAGAATGTATTTTATAAATATGGCTGCAGATGAA
>JAFIDM010001028.1:4007453-4018135 GCA_023159025.1 Thereuonema tuberculata
TCTAGCAGATGTATCGCCCAACAACGATTTGAAAAGTAAAAAGGATGCGTTGAAGGTCACTGCAGAATATACTACTAAAATTAGAATGTTAATATGGCTTTAATAAAAGAAAATATTCCCCCCCACACACACACACACACATACAAGTAAATATTAATTTTATACATATTTCTTTTTGTTGCAAGTTAATTGAACAAAATAACGCACGTTAATTGAATTTCTGAACATTTCTGTAATGAAAATGATTTATGAGTCAAGTTCTCATCAAAAAAATTCATTTTCTTAAAAAAAACAAAACCCAAATAGCATACTTTAAAATCAATACAGTGAAATGAGAAATTTATTTGATCAAGGAGATTCACTGAAATGTTTGTTTTTACAATGAGAGAAAATATTTCAGGGGGTATTGAAATTTGCTGTTTTAACCGCTACGTTTGCTGTTATTAGTCTAATTTTTATTAACTTTGTTAAAACAAAAAAAAAAAATATTTTTTTTTGTACGGAAACTCAGTTGTGTAAAGCTAGGCGAACACGGAGCGATTTTATGGCAATATGATTGGGACAAGTTGGCCCAATTTGATTGCGGACAACTTTATCAAGCGCGAACACGTAGTTTCTCCTGAACCAATATTGCCCTGAATTTTTATGGTTACGGTGCCTCTCACTAGGGAGAGCTAAAGAGAGAGCGTGTTTTTGTACAGAATTGCTATAGTATTAAACGCCGTCCCTCTGTAGAAATCAATTACGATTCTTTCATTATCAATTGATAAAATGTTGTTGTTGGAATTATCTGTTTTGGGCCGACCCATTTTGCTGATTTTAAGCCTTGTTTCTCAAAGAAAATGGCCGGCGTGAGTGACTGAATTTCCGATGTTCAAAGTCCCGCCTCCTTCGACGTCAGCATTGTCACGTGATTTCATCCGTTCATTTGATTCGCTTTCGTACCACCAATATTTTGAGCCAACTAATATTGGGCCAATATGGTTCCTTTGGTACCGACAATAAAATTGGGGCAATATTGTTCAGTTTGGAGCAATCAAATTGGGGCAAACGGTTGCCAGCAATCAAATTGGGCCAAATTGTCCCAAAATATCGCCTCGTGTTCGCCCAGTATTACTGTGGTTACATGTTTGTGTTTTACTGTTTAATTGTTTGTGTGGGGGTGGGGGAAATACTTTATTTTATTTGTAAATAATTCATTGAAATTAGGGAAAATTTTCAAAATTAACAAATAAACAGTTGAATTTCAAGAAAATTGAATGTGCTCTTTCATAGTATTTGGTAGCCCTTAAAAGGGCTTTTGATAATGATTCTGAAAAGAACCGTTTTTGTGGTTTTGAAAAGCCTTTTTTTTTTTTTTATCAACAGTCAAGTTTAGGGAGATTCTGGCAAAGTTTGCAAATCATCATCGTCATCGTCACTGCAACTGTGATCATCGTCATCTTCATCGCTGCTGCCAGTATTGATATTAACAATCAAAGGTTCTACAGCTTCTTCGACATGAGCATCTTTTCTCCAATATTCTTCTTCAATTTTTACGACATGCCTGCAAACTTTTTTCCAGTTGTCAGGTGTAATTTTACTAATAGCAGCGTTTGTTAGGCGCTCAACTTCTGCCAGCTTGAAATTGGTGTTTTCGCGCGCAACGTCACCTTTAATTTGTGCCCAGATCATCTCGATGGGGTTAAATTCGCAGTGATATGCAGGTAAGCGGAGTACAATGTGGCCATTTGAAGCAGCTATCTCATCAATAACGTACCGTTTGTGGGTAGGTTTATGTTGTTTTATGAGCATGTAAAGCTCTGGTTTCCGCATATTTTCCCTGAATGGTATGTTGTTACTGGTTAGCCAATTCATCATGTAGCCTTTCAAGCTGTTGCTGTTTTGGACACAGTCAATTTGTATGCTGTGGTACGGAGCATTGTCCATGACAATCCCACTGCGTGGAGGGATGTTCGGCAGCAGCTGATCGTTGAACCAAAGAAGGAAACGCTCCCCATCCATCTCCTCGTGGTAGTCTGCAATTTTCACGCCACGAAATAATAGCAAACCATCCTTTACAAAACCGTTTTCACTGTCAGCATGTAATACAATCATCCTTTTTCCTTTGCCAAGAGGTACATGATACCCCACTCTAATCTCCTTGCTTTGCCACATGTTTTTCACAGAATGGCATTCGTTCACCCAAGTCTCGTCCAAGAAAACGATGTGACGTTTTTCGTTTCGCATACACCTTATTGAACGCAAGTAAAGGCAGCGGGCAGCAACAATGTCACTTCGTTCAAGCAAAACAGATCGGTGATTGACTTTTTTGAAACGAAATCCTAATTTTCTCAGAATCACACGCATACTTGTTGACTGATCTGTAAATTGAATGCGTTTCCTAGCTTCGGCGATAATCGTCCTCAATGTCGGCAATTCCTTCTTGATATGCATATCAGCAACAATTTGACGAATGACGTAACAATCAAAATCGTCAGGCGAACTCTTTGGAGCCAAACGAGGCCTTTTTTTTCCCTGGCGTGAGCAGCAATGGCGACTCTACAATTCTCTTCACCGTAAACAAACTCACTCCAGTATATTCTGCAGTGACCTTCAACGCATCCTTTTTACTTTTCAAATCGTTGTTGGGCGATACATCTGCTAGAAATCGACGAGCAACGTTGAGAATAATTTCCCTAGCTTGACTGTTGATAAGTCTTCCCTGTCGAAATGTTGATTGTAGACGTGCGACGGCCATTTTATCTTCCATTTGAATGGAAGAAAAACCAGGAAAGCTCAATCTATAAGCTGCGTTGCATTCTGGGAGGATCTTCATTCACCGTAGGGACTTTAGTCATTTGAAGTAGTACTTTTTGAGGATAAGAAGTGGAAAGGATTGATCCCAGACGAACCTGAAAGGTACAATTCGCAAGAAATTTTGGAATAAAAACAGATATATGACTTCGAAGGCCATAGCTATAGATTTCTTTCAAAATACCAAATTTCCAATTGCGATCACACGTTTTCTCTAAATCATAAAAGATCAAAACAAGGTACTTTTATTCTAGTATGAATGGCATCTTCTGAAACAGCAAGGTGGTCGACAGTTGAATGATGGTGGCGAAAGTCAAACAACCATAGAATTGAGGTGGTTGTTTGCTTTGGAGGTACCACACAAGTCATCAATTCACCTTACATTCAAGTGTCTTGCATAAATAACTGGTAAGTGCAATGAGCTGATAATAATTATTTGGATCACTGCTGTCTTTGCTGGGTTTGACAAAAGGGACGATAACAGCTCGACGCCAATGCGTAAGGGTTCAGAAGAGTAATCCATCCATCCTTCAAATCTTATCCCAGATAATCCTTGCAGAAATTTTACTTGTGATGGACTACACGTAATGTTGCCAGGACCCTTTTCTGGGTATTTCATCAAATGCATTTAAGAAAAGCCTGTGCTCTCTTGAAAGTTAAAAGATTGGAAAGAGTAAGATAACTTATAAAAATATTCCAGGCCTTCTGTTTAGCTTTCTATGCAGAAATACATTCATTATTCCGCCAAGGTCTTAGAGGTAGCGGGAACCTTGTAGATGTTTGTGGAACAGTTGCTCCAACAGTTAAGATGATAATATTTTAAAATTGTAAATAATTTTATCAATGGCTTCAAGCTTGCATCTTCTAGCAAAATTAAAGCAAGCAGCACACTCAAATTTTTAACAAGAATTAAGACGAAATAACAGCAGAACTAGATAACTCTTTCAGAATGATTGGGAAATGGTCACTGCTAATAGGGTTTTAATAACTTCTCAAAAGAAATTGGGAAGAGCAAAGCAAAATCGATAGCAGAGAAGGAAATTGGCGAGCACAGGAAATGAGTAGATGCTCCTGTATTAAATATAAAAGACTGCACAAAAAGATATTCAATAATAGTTCCTCTGTATTTGAGGTTGAAGAGCCCCAGACTGGAGAATGAGCATTGAAGTCTCTTAAGTAATAAAAATGGAAGTGGTAATTGATCAAGGAGCTAATCAATGTCTGTAGGCAAAACAGGTGTTATGGAGAAAAGATATAAGCTATAGATGGTAAGTAATCTACTAGTTGACAGATCAGCATCAGTTTCCAAAGGAGTCGTAAGTATAATAAGAGAGGATGGAGTGTCATTTCGAATGAGATAAACTCCTTCATCAGTCCACTGTTTGCTCAACATGGAAAAACCACTAAGAGAAAAGGCATCATTTCCATACGAAAAGTCTTGAAGACACATACACAGACAAGATGGTATGTGTAAAGCAGGGCCATAAAGTCATTGATGTCGGAGAGAATTCCTCTACAATTCCAGTACAAGTAAGCATAATTGAAATTAAGATTAAACAATAAAAATTAGAAGTTAATGTGAGGCAGTGGTGTTGGTCTAGTGTAGAAGCAATCGTTGAGATGTCCTCCACATCTTCTTCATAAAACCGTCTGAAATAAATGTCTTTGATGGCCAAGAGAAAGTGACCTACCGATTTTTTTATTACCTACATTACTTTTTCAGTATTTATTGAAATCTTTATTTTAACTACATGAAGAAGATACTTGCAAAGATGTACTTTAAGTTTGTAATAAATTAGAGAAAAATTTAAAATAATTCATCTTATTATTTTTCAATTGTTTTTAAATTATCATGACAAAAACTTCAATCGAGAAAAAAAAAATTAAATAGTAGTTTGGTGTTTAGCCACTGAATTCTCTGCTGCTGCTCAGCGAAGTCATTTGCGCAGCCACAACAGTTTTCCCTTGTGGTGCAAAAGATTCTAAAAATAAATACTTCATCTACGCTTCATATTATATAATTTGAGAGAAAAATCAGTGATCATTGTGGTAAAAACGGACATTGGATGAAGGATGAAGTAAAAATTGTAATGTTAGAAAAAGATGCCGAAACAAGGAAGTTACTAGAAAATCTAATTACAGTGGAACTTGGATAATTCGAACGTCTTTAATTCGAAATCGTGGTTAATTCGAAGATTTCTCTTGGTCCCTTGAATTTCTTATTAAATCAATGTTAAAAAATCGTGGATAATTCGAAGTTTTTTATAAAAAATTTCGAACCATAACGACTTTTCGGCGTTTCATCGTTAAGAAATTCGACACGTGACAACCTGAAATCCCCGTCCCGCCACCGTTCGACACGTGACGCTTCAGACGCCATTCGAGCTTCCTACTGTCAGTGTCACCATGTCTTTCAGTAAACCACGCGTGTACAAGAATTTAACGTTCGCTGAAAAGGTCGCCGTCATTCGCGAGGTGGAAAAGGGTGTGAAGAAGAAATGCCAAATCACCAACGAGGATGGGATAGCGCCGAATTTCGTCGATACATTGAAGGACAAACCAACGTAAGTGTACTATGCGTCTAAGTCAGCTAGGCAGTCCCTTTCAGGCGTTGGGACAGAGAACTTGAAAAAAATAGGGGTGAAAGGTAAGTGCTGTAAGGAGAAAGGATTAAGCACAGTGGGGGTGGATTTTTCTGTGGACTGAGATTAGAAGGGATCTAAATGACTCATTTCTAGGAAATTAATCAACGCAACAGTACAGTTCGTCATTTTGTGGAGATAACTTGTGCTTTTTTTTTCACTCCTGAAAAATGTCCAAGCGAGAGGTTTGGAATTCTCAATCGACAAACATAGTAATGAATGTGAAAAAATTTTTTGAAGAGGAAAAAAAATCAAAACAGCCTTTGATTGATTTTAACAAAGTTATTGCGAGGACTAGTGCTGCAACTGGAGTCCCTGAAAGAACAATTTTTAAAATGAACAAAAGGAAAAGAAAAGCGGAAGAGAACGGTGAAGAATGCGGAACACCCAACATTTAATGTTATATGAAAACTGTTGTATGAACATTTCATATAACATTTCTTTGTAAATTTGATTACTTATTTAAATATTTTTATTAATTAACCAAGTAAATAAATAAATAAATAAATAAATAAGATATTATTACATATTGTTCTGGAATTTAAAAAGTCTTATGTGATCCTTTTTTTAGTATTTTGGAGAAATGCTGAAATCGTCATTTAGATCCCTTCTAATCCACAGAAAAATCCACCCCCACTGTGCTTAATCCTTTCTCCCTACAGCACTTACCTTTCACCCCTATTTTTTCAAGTTCTCTGTCCCAACGCCTGAAAGGGACTGCCTAGCTGACTTAGACGCATAGTAGCTGTTTTCCGTTCATTAAACATGCTTGATGATTTTGTTAACCTTAAGCGACTGAATTCTACAAAACAATCAGACATTGCACAATTTTTTGAAAAAATATAATTTTCTGTATTGAATGTAATGTGTACTGTAGCTTACCTAATATAAATCTTATTTTGTTTACATACATGTACTGTCCTCCAAATGAGACATGGCCGCCCTGTTTTTGTGAGATCTGCGCATGTATGATCGATTAGTCTGGTCAGGCACTTCCGTCTAATTTTATGACAGGACGCCGCCATTACGGTAATGGCTTGTTACTTTGCAAAAGAGCATTGTATTTATAATATATATTTATTTATTTATATAAATACTTATTGTTAGCAACTGGTATTGAAATAACGCTAAATAGTCGAGAGAAGTTTTAATTTGGCGTTATCAACATGTCTTTCTCAGTGAAAACAGACGACGGCGTCCATTGTGACAGGAAAACATAATTGATCAGCTACCGGAAGGGCTGCGCAGTTTAAACTTCCGCCGGCCATCTCTCATTTGGAGGACAATAGTGTTTAATTCTTTCATACCATGATCTTTCTAAATAAATATTTACTTATTGACAGAATAATCTCTTCAAGCATTCAGTGGACCTGAAATTAAAAGATGTAACTTGTTTAATTCGAAGTTTTGGATAATTCGAAGTTTTACAGTGGTCCCTTCAGCTTCGAATTATCCAAGTTGCACTGTATAAGAAACACCAGAAATATAAATTTTAATAGAAGTAAAGGATTAGAGATTGAGAAAGTTTTTATATATTTGGCTAATGAAATGGTAGGAAATTGCATGAACAGAAGCAAAAAAGGCATAATAATTGATGAATTTAGAAAATTATGATTACTGAAATAATAATGTTAGTAAATAAAACAATTGTATTGTAATAAAAAGGGTTTTGTAGCATTTAATTGCAGAAATCAAACAATTATAACTGAAATAATAATGTTTGTAGCATTTAAAGGGATGAAAATGTTTGTTACCAACTACACTTCCATGCAGCTAAATTGACTCACCCATTAAGCGCGCACAAAAAGGCGTATATTTTTTAAATGGCTTAACCGATTTTCAAAAAACATTTTTTTATTGAAAGCCTAATGTTGTTACTTTACAATGACACCATTATCATTAAAATCTGTACAATATTTTCCAAATGAATGTGATCTGAACGTAAGTGTAGCAAAATGCATTCTGAACGGAATTCACCAGTTGCACGCCGTACTCCCCTATAAAATCCCACGTGGACCGATATTTCTTATCATTTGCTTATCAGACGTTCATCTGTACACATCTCTGCAAGTTTAATTCATTGTTTTCACAAACCCATGGATACTACGCCAGAAGACGCCACACAAGTTGTTGCTTTGTTGCAAGCAGGCCACAGTCAGAGAAGTCGCTCGTCAACTAAACTTGAGCCAATCTGCTGTCTCAAGAGTATTCAGAAGGTTTTAGGAAACTGGTACCTTCACTCGGAGACCACATACTGGAAGGCGCCGACGCACATCTGAGAGGGACGATCGCTTTATCATTTCAACTTCACTGCGAAATCGCCATCTCACGGGCGGCGATTTGCAACAGGAGCTGAGACAAGTTCGTGGAGTAGCTGTTAGTCAGTGGATAGTCAGAAGACGCTTGAAGGAAGCCAACTTCACTCCAAGACGGCCCGCTAAAGGCCCAAAATTGACCGTAAGTCACCGCACAGCACGACTCGAATTTGCTCGGGAACACGTCAATTGGAGCATCGAGTAATGGCGGTCCGTCCTATTCACTGATGAGAGCAGAATGTGTCTCCATGGTAATGATAGGAGAGGCCGGTCTACCGGCGTCCAGGAGAGCGATTTTCACAGTGCTGTTTTGCTGAAACAGTCTCGTACGGCGGCGGTTCCTGCATGATGTGGGCTGGCATATCTCTTGAGGGAAAAACAGATCTTGTTTTCATACCTGGTTGAGGCCGGAGGGGGGGTCTGACTGCTCGACGATACATTGAGGACATTCTCCTAGATCATGTTGTGCCCTACGCAGGATATATCGGGGAAGACTTCATGTTGGTGCATGACAATACCCGGTGTCATTCAGCACGAACCATTCGGCAATTCATGGAGGAGGTTGGTCTCGAGACGGAGTGGCCAGCCCTCAGTCCCGACATGAATCCGATTGAGCAGATATGGGACGAGCTCAAACGGAGGGTCTGAGCCAGAAATCCGGCACCGTCTATTAAAAACGAGCTCAAGATCGCACTGGAGGAGGAGTGGAATGGGATCCCCCAAGACTTTGTCAAAACCTTAATAGGGTCTATGAGGAACCGCATGCAAGCCGTCGTACAGGCAAGGGGGGGCAATACCAAGTATTGATTAATAAAAGTTTCCTTATTTTGCTTGAATTTTTTGTTGTAATTTAATTTTAAGTATCCCCAATTTTTTTTCCTAAGCATGCATTTTGCTTGCGTTTTCATTCAAAATGCATTATAAAACAAAATATTGTACAGATTTTAATGATAATGGTGTCATTGTAAAGTAAAAACATTAGGCTTCAAAAAAAAAAATGTTTTTTGAAAATATACGTCTTTTTGTGCGCTCTGAAGGGGCGAGTCGATTTAGCTGCACGGAAGTGTATATATAAGAAGTGTACGTGTATGATATCACCTGAATGTTTATTATTATAAGCAACAAACTTGAAAAGGAAGAAAGAAAAAGTTATTCCGAAAATGT
This sequence comes from Thereuonema tuberculata, assembly GCA_023159025.1. NCBI lineage: Eukaryota > Metazoa > Arthropoda > Chilopoda > Scutigeromorpha > Scutigeridae > Thereuonema > Thereuonema tuberculata. The sequence goes on from JAFIDM010001028.1 coordinate 4,016,371, forward strand.
GGAATTAAAATATGTTTTTATATAATATGAAGCGTAGATGAAGTATTTATTTTTGCAAATATGTTAAGATGTGAATTGAAGAGGAAGCAAAAGATTCTATCTTGAATAACCTTGGTATTACTTATCAAACCCCAGTTATTGCTGTGAACTCTTATGTAATTCTCTCAAAGGCAGGTCATTCAACTTAAAATATCAGCAATCAGATTTATATATACAGGGTGTTTCAAAAATACACGGCATAATTTCAGGTATGTATTTCCCACATGTAGACAATCAAAATAGTTCATTACAACATATGTCCGGAAATGCTTCATTTCCGAGTTATGGCCTTCACAACATTGAAAATCACCGGAACGTTTTTCGTTCCGCCGGTCGTTGCCATTACAGAAGATGTTCAAAATGACCACCTCCTGCTTGAATACAGACCTCACATCGATGTCTCAATGACCTGCGAACACGATCCCACACTCCAGGAATGTTGCGTATGTCCTCAGAACGTGCCACAATTCGATTCCGAAGGGATTCCAAATCAGGCACCGGAGACGAATAAACCAATGATTTTAAATGGCCCCACAAGTAGAAATCGAGAGGGTTCAGATCAGGTGAGCGTGGAGGCCAAGCAATTGGGCCACCTCTACCTATCCATCGATCAGGAAACGTTCGATCCAAGTACCGGCGAGCCGTACGACTGAAGTGTGCAGGAGCGCCATCATGCAAGAAGTGAGCGTGCTGACGATCGATCAGTGGAGTGTCGTCATAAACATTAGGTATGGTGTTTTCCAGGAAGTTTGTGTACGCCTGCCCCGTAAGTCTGTTTACAAGTACATGGGGTCCAACTAATCGATCACCAATGATACCGGCCCACATGTTGAGGGAGAACCGCACCTGGTGATGAGATACAACAGTTGCATTTGGGTTTTCATACGCCCATACATGCTGATTGTGGAAATTTGTTATGCCATCTCGTGTGAACTGTGCTTCATCTGTAAATACGAAAAACGTTCCGGTGATTTTCAATGTTGTGAAGGCCATAACTCGGAAATGAAGCATTTCCGGACATATGTTGTAATGAACTATTTTGATTGTCTACATGTGGGAAATACATACCTGAAATTATGCCGTGTATTTTTGAAACACCCTGTATACATAAACAATAGCTGATTCCGGGCAACAATATAAATGCTTGACATGGATGAAGTTAACACTAGTATTAACATGGATACCAGAAAATTTCACGAGTACCTTTACTCCCTCCTCTCACAAACATTCAGATTCTTTACAATAAAACAAAAAAGTCCTAGATTAGTTTGTATTTCACTCTTAAAGCAAGGCTGGGATTTACATGCTAATACAAATTGCTTGTTTCATCTATTAGCACTAAAAATATCTTCACGCATCATAGTATTTGTTATTTTATTCTCCAAATTTCAGCATTTACCATATTTACATATTTGAGGAAAACTTACTTACCTTTATATTTTCCATTTTTTATGGTTTCAAAATTCTTGTCTTATAATAATTTCTTTTCTTCTTTCTTCGAATTTGGCCGACTATGGACCACGTGAAATAACTCATGATTATTTTTCTTCCTTCTTTCTTCTCTTCCAGTATTCTTTCTCCATGTTGTTTCCTTCTTTCTTCCATCCATTTTGCTCCCGTCTTCTTCTTTGCCTTTTCTTGAAAACCCTTGAATCCCCTGATCTTTTTTCTGAATTCTTCTCTTCTCCATCTATTTTCATTTCTTCCATGTCTTTTCTGACCTCCT
>JAFIDM010001028.1:4018235-4028742 GCA_023159025.1 Thereuonema tuberculata
AGAGAATAAGCAAGGGAAAAAAATTAATATAAAAAAAAATAATGAACTATTAGTTCCATAAATCCAAAAACAAACTCTGAGGAATAAACAGTGATGACTCGGCAATTACCAGAGAGCACACACTATTAATCCCATTGAAACAACTTGCTGGATCAATAAAAAAAAACAAAATTCGGTCGATCGGCCACCAAAATAACCCAAAAACCCTTTGGTTAACTAAATTAAAAAAAATACCAAAAAAAAAAAAAAAATACAAAAATAAACTCGTTCGATTCTTTGAACGAGAGGCTACACTAAAACTCAGATCCCAGGATTGCCACTGAGATTACCAAAAAAAGGGAAAAAAAAACCTCCCTTCTGATGATCATCAGGGGAAAAATTACCTACTAATTCCTAAAGGTTAAATAAGTAAAATAAAAGACAATGTACAATCTATTGACAAATGATTGTAAAATATGCTTGTTAAAATAAGCCTTAATTACAAGAGATCCTCTAGGGGATTATTTTCTTACTAGAAGTTACAAAACAACTGTTGGCTGTTGAAAGAAATAAATTGCATATACCAGATAAAGTTAATATTTAGACATAACCTCTGGCATCAATACTAGCTTATTTAACATTAACATGACATAAATACAAATCATACTGGTCGTACTCAGTTCAGCTAATTACAAAAATTTAATAAAGTTCATAATTAACAGCGCACATGAGATTTTCTTTTATTTATCTCTAGTCAATAGTCGTAGCTAATAAACTCTGAAGCAGCCTAGGCAGTCGAAGAAGATAAACTATCCAAGATTAGCATGAGTTCCAAGCCTCCGTTCACTTCGATGTCTAGTTGAATGAATAGTCTTCACAAGAAATCGAAAAGTATACTCACAGACTTGTCTTGTACAATGATTGAGCTACTCGCCGGGTCTATTGAAGTCGGCTGACTGAATCCCCTAGGTACCTGGTTGGATATACTGGAAGGGAACAGATTTCAATATGGCGTCGTTCCGAACAAGAATACGATAACACTTGTTGTTGTCTTATCGTCGTGAAAATATCGTGATATCGCGGGTAATCGTTGCTATGAATTCGATGAATTTACACTTATATGCCGGCTTTGGCATACTTCTCCTAAATTCGCCTTAGTAATTGGTGAACCATCGCTCACCCAAAAGAACTTAACACTCGGAAGCAATGACCGCTTGCCATGGATATCGCAATCGGAAAAAAAAAATGTCTCACCGTCACCAACAACGGTTGCTATATCTCCTGACAACAATTAACCTTTTTTTTCTTCGCCGGATAGCAGCGACACTTGGTGATACTAAAACCTGGGAAAAGCGCTACAGCCAAGATATTAAAGAAAACAAAACTTTAAATTAGAGAAACAATAAATCAACGTACAGAAGGCTCAAAGAGGAATAAAAAAAAATAATAAATAAAAAAAAAAAAAATGAAATGAAGCAGAACCGCTTCATTACATGGGTTTTGTGTTTTACTGAAACTTTATCTAAAATATGTTTTTATTTCTTATTAACTATCAGAATTGTCCTTCTTACCTGTCATTCGATAATCAAATGTCAATTCTTCTCCTTTTGCGATATCTCTTTTTGCAAAGAAGGCAATCCTGGGCAATCTAGCGTCCAGGGTATTGATCCAAACTCCATAAACCACCAAATTTGGATCGCACTGTAATCATAAAGATTAATAAAGTAAATAATCTCTAAAGTAATTTTAATATCAGATACTTTTATATTACAAACCCCTTATTTACTACTATCTTAAGAATGATATTGTATACATCTTTTTAAGAACTACTTCTTTATTCTATGCAATACAGTAGAGTCCCGATTATCAGCAGAATTGGGTGGCAAGGGTACCACGGATAGTAAAAATCGCGGATAAAATAAAGATTAAAAATGAGGTGTAAACACGAAAAAAAATATTTCAGCATAAAAACTACGTTTTATTATACAAAAAACATAATATGCAAAACTTTTAAAGTATGTACAGAACAACAGAAACCTTTCTGCAGAGCAAGAGCCTGCCACTCATCCACAAATTCAGAGAAGGCCTATAGGATTAGCTGCACAATAAACCTGTCAGTAATTTTCGACCTTCGCACTGTAGGGCCTACTGCACTTTCCCTGTTGTTGGCTTGGATTAAAACTTTTTTTTTTTTTTAGGTTCATAATTAAAACTTTTTTCGCGGCACTCGCGGATAATCGAGGCTCTACTGTATATTGATTATTTCTAATTTTCCCATCTTCTTCAGGTGGAACAACTTTAGTATATTGTTCTAAACCTGTTCCTACATTTTCGTAAAATTATAACAAACAAATTGCAAATCAAATAAGTAATTAACATAACAATATGTTTGTAATATATCAAAACAATATATAACAATCTTTAGCAATATATAGCATTAACATTTTCTTATATTTTTACACTTTCTTTAAATAATTTTAATGAATATTCATCAACATTTTTTCCCTTTTCCTTGTTAATAGAATTGAAACTTCTTATAATCAAAGCTTCAATTATTGGATCAGGATTATGCTTTTCATTTAAACAATGATTTGCCTAATCTGAAATGTTTCTTTTGTTCCTTTTCTTTCCCTTACGGTTCTGCTGCTTATTCATTATCCATCTTATTCAGTTTTTCATTTCCCTTACATTTCATTCTTCCATTCTAAATGTACTTTTTCCCATTAGTAGGCCTATATACAATTCAACCTTATTTCTTTTATATCTTTACTTAATTTTACACTATTTTGTACTTTATTATAATCCTTCCTTCTTTTCCGGTCTGTATTTTTACATTTAAGAAAATCTCTACTACATCTATTTAGGAACCTTAATGTATTAACACTCAGCTTTCTCTTTGTACTTTCCTTCCCATAAATTCTGTTTGTATAATTATTAATTATTCTTTTCACAGTTTCTTATAATTCCCCTTTTATTCTTATCCTGATTTAAAAATTCAACCTGTGATTGCTTCTTCTCATCATATTTTTATTTTATATAATTCTGCTTCTTATTATACAACATTAGATCCAAATGTTCTATTTCATTGTTAATTTCTTCTTCTTTAGTAAACTTTATATTTTTATCTATGGAAATTAGATGTTCATAAAATATTTCAAATTGTCTTTTAGAACCTTGCCATATAATTCGAATATCAGCAGCATTCCTACAATATTCAAAAGAAATTTTTGTTTACCATTCCAAAATTTTGTTCTTTTCCAAATTGTTTACATAAATAGTACTTAACATCACTGGCCTTCCCATTCGAAATCCGTTACACTATTTTGTTATTAACTTGAAAATATGAATTATCACATATTAGCTTTAACAGTTCCAATAAATTGTCTGGAGTAATTTCTCTTAAGCACTTCTTTATTCTCTTCACAGAATCTCTGCACACTTTGTAATGTCTCTTTGACTGGGACTGGTGTATACATTGCTTCAATGTCCAATGTAAATAGTCGTATTTTCCCTTTCTGATTCAACTCTATCATTTTCTATCTATTAAGTCCTCAGAATTCTTTGGTATTATTCTAAGTTCAAACATCGCAATTCTTTTAATATCTCATTAAAAAAAGTCTCTAATTTTGCATTAGAGCTCCAAAAGAGCTTATAATAGGTCTCAATTTTACTTTTTCTTTATGTACTTTAGGGCAAGGTCTAAATGTCTATGTTCTACACATTTTGTGTGTGTATATATATACCGTATATGCTCCAATAGAGGCCCCCGGCGTTTATTTGCAAAACTAGCTTCGGCTCCCGGCGCTTAATAGAGACCGGCCATTATTACAAAAAACCTTCAGAACGCAATAGTTTTACACATAAATACCGGCTAATATTACGAACTGCTAAAATTTATTTGAATTTCACATGCTTCATAAGACTGTTAAAGATAAATGGCAATGTCTTTCTGTACCTTTCGCTGCTATTCGTCGTCCGAATCCGCAATGACGGGCGGCCGCCTCACCCGAAGTTTCTTTCGCGTATTCCACCGCGCAAATCTTAAAGGCAATGTCAAATGACCATTTCGGCGGCAGTTTGTAAGGCAATGTACCGTAAGGTATTACGCACGACTATAAAAATACGGACGCTTACACTAGTACCGGTAGGCAAATATCAAAAACCCGGCTACTGTTAGAGACCGGCTACTATTTGGCCGTGTCCCCTCTGCAGCCCGGCGCTTATTAGAGACCGGCGACAATAAGAGCCTCGGCGTTTATTGGAGCATATCTCTCTCTCTCTCTCTCTCTATATATATATATATATATATATATATATATAGAGAGAGAGAGAGAGAGAGAGAGAGAGAGAGAATGATCGAAAACACCCTTATTGCCCGTCTCTCTTGAAAACGACAGGGTACAGGTTGTTTGTGGTAAAATTTTCGTTACCAAATAGTATCCAAAGAATTGAATGGTAGCATTGTTAATGTAAGGTAGAAATAGGAAGTGGTGGTAATTGGGGTTAGTTTCAAATTAGAACATAGGCCATGTTGGGGTATCGTTGAAAAGAAACAGAGAAAAAAAGTTTTAATAAGCTCTTTCTAACGTTCTTTTTTTATTTCCTTGCTAAACCCCCCAAATTCCCTTTCTTTCCCCACTCTTTCACTATGTGATCTCACCTTGTGTTGTCCTCATTGTTTATGTCATCCCTGAAGATGGAATACGCATAATACTCCAAAACTTTCGGTTATTCCCACCTTTTACTCCTGTTTATTTTCCATCCATAGTCCATCCATAGTTTTCTGTCCGAAGACAGGTCCAGTTCTATGGAGGTCTCACATGGATCTCCTAGAAACACCTGGGGATAGATACTGGGGGTGGTTTCCCGTTGCCTGCCCCCAGGACGCCATTAAGGAATGACGTCAGACCGAAGAGAAAGTGAAGAAGAGGCTAGACAACACAGGAAAGGAAATTGAAACAGCCATGCCACTGCCGGGATTCGAACCCAGGTACTGGCGCATTGGTCGCCACGGCTGGCCGCCGCTGAGACCGCACGACCACGCCAGCACGGCCTGTTTATTTTACATATTCAAATATCAATTTCACTTCACAAACAAGTAGATCCTGGAATCTTTGTTTTGTTATTTTTAACTATTTACATTGTACTGGGTACTTTTAATTTAGTGTTATTTCAGTCAATATTTTTAGTGTTTTTTTAACTTACTTCTGTAAGCCTTGTGGCATATTTGTGAAACACAAGGTATTTTTTTTTTGTATTAAAAAGAATTATATAGAGACACACCCACATACATCAATAGAACATCACAAATCTTGTATCAGAAAAAGCAGCTTTTAGTCCAATAACAGTTATATCCTGTTTAATCAAGATTACTATAACGTGGGAAATTTGATTCCACATTACATTAAGTTATTTAAAGGTTTATTTATTGCAAGTAGTAAGCTTTAATTTAATATTTAATTTAAGAATCATCTGTTCCTTTCATTAAGAACTAACTAGATTTCCATTTATTCAATTTACAAAAAAACAATTAAACCTTTTCTCTTGAGGTTTTGGTTTTTAAATCACAATTCAATATCCAAAATCAGAGCTTTCCCTTATTCAAAGCCATGTTGTAGTTATAGTTAGAAAACAAAGAGAGCGTGTCTCGTATAGGTCCTGTGATCTGTTATAGACTGGGAAGGGAAGGTTTTTTTTTTTTTCCCTCCTTGGAGAACGAGAGAGATGAGGTTTTTTCTTTTTTTGTTTCATTTCTAAGTCTAGAAAATTTTCTTAAATTTAAAGGATCTTAATTTTAAGTCCATTGTTGGCTTTAAGAGTTAAAATTCAACTACTGTTATTTTTAATGTAACCCAGATCGAGTCATGCAATATTCGGTATAAAAAACCACATCACATGGAATACGGTTGGTTTAGAAGGTCGTAGGTTCCAAAGGAAACAATTCCCTAAGGTTCTGGGTGTATTCAGATTTCAATATGGTATCAACTTGGAGATTTGTATCCTTTAAATGCTTCAACCGGGAGTTGTGCTTCAGCTGATGATCATTCAGGGAAAAAACATCTGAGAAAATTCCCATTTTTCGAACATCCTGGTAGCAGTCTCTTCAATCTCAGCTCGTAGACATCATGATTTCTTCCTATGCTCAGTAAATTCAGAGATCTCTAGAGTCATTTTATAAAGCATCTATGCCAGAATAATGAGATCAATCTACTCAAAATATTTAGGCATAGCTTCCACTTTATGCTAGATGGATTGAAATTACAACTTAGTTCTCTGATTAGAGATTTTGATGACCCTTTATAATTTCCCCTATGGATCCTCATAAATATAAATAAAAAGAAAAAGAGATTTTAAGTGCCTGATGATTCAATGAAAAGAGCAAAAATGAAGGCACAATGAAAATAACAAGAGAGGAAAGGATTCGCACCCTGAGTTTGTCATCGGGAAGAGACTGGGACGGGCCGTTTCGTCCTCTTTAGGACTCATCAGCCAGCCAAACTTCCCCGGTGACAGACTCAGAAAGGTGCATTGGGGCCGTAATCCCGGTTCTCGCTTCCGAGTAGGGGACCTCCCACCCTTAGAAATCCTAACGGAACGGAACGAAACGGCCCATCCCAGTCTCTTCCCGATGATAAACTCAGGGTGCGAATCCTTTCCTCTCTTATTTGCGTTGTGCCTTCATTTTTGCTCTTTTCATTGAATCATCAGGCACATAAAATCTCTTTTTATTTAATGAATTTATGGCATATTGCTATTTTAAATGCCTTTATTAAATTCCTCCTGTGCCTAGCCATGTGCAGGCCAGGGAATAAATGTATCATTTATTGATACTTTTTACTTGTTAGGATTCTAAGGATGGGAGGTCCCCTAGTCGGGAGCGAGAACCGTGATTACGGCCCCAACGTACCTTTCTGAGTCTGTCACCGGGGAAGTTTGTCTGGCTGATGAGTCCTAAAGAGAACGAAACGGCCCGTCCCAGTCTCTTCCCAAATATAAATAAAGAAGGTTTTAGTTTAAAAAAAAAAAAACACCAACAACTTTACATTACTGATGTGTAACCTTGATTTCAAGAATAGACCCCTTCCTTTCACTGGTTGTATCAGAAACTCACTAACCAAAACTCTTAACAAAATTCAGTGAGGAAAAAATCTGAAGCAGCAGCAGCAGCAGACCAGTATTCATTTGTATCGTCAAGTTTGTGAAGGAAGAATTAGAAGAATTCACATTTTCCAGGGACCTAGGGTTACTTCTAACAGGAGAAATAATCTGGGAAAAATTGCAGACCTTCAGACCAGTGTCACCAGAACTCACCAACATAGTTATCAGCAGCAGAGCTTTCTATTTATGACGATGAGAATTCTTCTTTGTAAAATCTCAAAAGCAAAGTACTAATTAAGTAAGCATTCAAATGACAGAGATGAGTTAAAGTAATAGAACAAAAATGTCTCTAAACGTACAACAATAATTACAAGAAAAATTACTAAAATAAAAAAGTTAACAGAACAATATTACAGATAATATTAATTTAGAATCTATTATGAGAGAATTATCTAATAATTCTAAGTAAACAAAACAATCTTTAAACCTTAAAAATCTTAAAGGGAATCTGATGTAAATATAAAGCAAGTAAAAGTAAAAAAGTAAGTAAATGAAGATTTAATAAGTGTAAGAGGAATAAGACACACAAATAGTAGACCCAGATAAAAATTGCTGAATTATGTAAAAATCAGGAAATAACTATAACAAAAACATTTTTAAGAAATGAAATAACTCAACAAAATCACGCAGGTAATTATTATAATTCAGTAGGGATTAATAGGAAAGGAACAAAGATGGTTGGGATTTCCTGAAGTAAGAATTTTGAATTAATCACCAGATTTAGAAGATAAGGAGATTAAAGATGAATCACTTGTATTAAGAGCTAATGGAAATAATACCTAACCAGATATTAGGAGTAACTTATCTCTGAACATAACTTCATCATCTCTATCTGTTATGATCTTCAGGAATAAAAAATAATAACACTGGTCAACAGCATTTTTGTCGCAAAGAATATGAATGGTGTTCTTAGCTAAGTTGTTGGTACTGAATTCGAAAATGAAATCCGTTTTTGCCTATCGGGCTCAGTTTTCGTGATACGGTACCCTCTATCTATAAAAATACTTGAAAATGCTGCATATTGGTGACTTTGGTATTACTAAATTAAGTTTTTTTGCAGATGTAATTGTTGGAAAACAATCAAAAAATATACAAGGAATTTCCATACATGATCCTCAGTTCCGAAATTCACCGCCAGGATACGAAGAAGAGCGATGAGTCATGCTCAAACACGTTGCATCGCATTGTGTTTATGGCATCAGTCTGAATCGAGAGCTCTGACCTTGGGGAGTGAGTTACTGTTGTTATTCATGAAGGTTGGTGTTTTGTGTAAATTCAGAAGAAAACATGCCTCATATCTGTATAAATAACCCAAATAGTTTTTGTTATATCTGTTGAGTTAACTCTGAAGTTGAAAACTTCATCCTCTTGAAAGAGAAAATGCTATGAACTTTTTTTTGGATGCAAGGTTGGCGACCAAGACAAGAAATGGGCCCCCTCCCCCATATGGTGCTTGACATGTATTACACTCCTGACAGGCTGGTTAAAAGGATCACGTTACGTGTCCTTTGGTGTCCCCATGATTTGGAGGGAACCAAAGGATCACACAACAGACTGTTATTTCTGTATGACAAAAATAGCTGGAATTACCTTTAAACAAAGAAAACTGTGCAATATCCTAATTTACCATCTGCTGCAAAACCTCTCTGTGAAGAATTGTCGGTATCACTGCCTCCTGAGAATGTGACGGTGAGTGGAGATGAATACAGAGACGAACATCCAGAAGACAGAAGGAGATAAGCATGCGATCCAACATTTGAAGCCTCCTGTGAATCAAACGAGCCACAATGTTTTTCTCAAAGGGATTTCAATGATCTTATTTGTGATTTAAAATTGTCGAAGCAACAGGCTAAGCTTCTAGCTTCACGATTAAAAGAAAGGAATGTGTTTATCGTGACCGTCATGCTATTTTTTTCTGAATATTTCTCCAAGGAAGACGACATGGTTTTTGTAAGGACATCGAATCCGTTATCGAGACTCTTGGTCATGGTTTCAGTGTAAGTGATTGACGCTTGTTAATCTAGATTCTAGAAAACATAGTCTGAAAGCTATACTTCTCCACAATGGGAACACATTTCTTTCTGTTCCGATTGCTCATGCAGTTAACATGAACGAGACATATGAGAACTTTAAACTGCTATTCACACATTTTCAATATGAAAAATGCAAATGACATAAGGTGGAGATCTCAAGGTTATTGCAATTCTGTTCTCCTTTTGCCAGATACATATAATACATAGGCTGACGTAAGCATTTACAGAAACCATCATCACATGGAAACTGAGGCCGATACAGAAATTCTGGAATTAGATCTGAATTCAGGGACAAATTATCTTCCAAAAACAGCATGTTTTGTTCTTGTGACTGATTTTTTTTTTTTTTTTTTGTAGACCAGTGTAATCATTAAATAGACTAAAGTAGTAACAGAACAATGATCAAAATGAGAAATGGCTACTATCTAAGAGAACTCGTTAACTAAATCACAGACATATTGTAAATACGTTAATGGGAATAACAAAGGAAACAGTCAAAATAAAACATAATTGAATGGGAAAGGTTATTAAAAATAAAACATAATTGAATGGGAAAGGTTATTAGTAAGAAATGAGTTGGAAATCAAAAACAGACAAATAAGGAATGGAAAACCAAATGGAAGAAAGAGGAGTCCTTGAGGTACAAACAAGATTACTTAAACAGGAAACAAGAAACATGAATAAAGTCATACAAAAATATAACAAAAGCTTCAAAAACAAAACTTAAGAACCAAAAAATTTTGAAAATATATTAAAAATATAAGTAAGGAAGTAGATAATGGACCAGAAGTATTAGCTAATGAGGCATATTTTAAGAAGCTAACATTATAGTAAAAGACAGTGCAAATATATATATATATATATATATACATGGTGATTCACGAAGATATACTGTTCTCAGGAAACGTGCTTATGTGAAAGCAGATACAAACATACATGAAATACGTATATTAAGATAATCTATTTCTACTTTATCAGCACTTGAATGGCAAGGGATTACGGCCCATTTGAAGTTGTCTTTATGAAAATCAATCGAATTCTAAGAGGTTAAAAGTGGTCGAGCAGCAATCACTGAAAGATACCTTCCACCAACTGTAGAATTAGGGGGAGACATTTCATTTGGAAACACAAGTCTTTCATCTACTGTAGAACACCTCTACGTGATTCATCATTCCTGGATTTTCACTGCTGCATGGTTCAATGGCAGAAAACCAGTCTAGGCAATGTCTTGCATTTCTCAAGATAATGTTTGCCACTTTAAGCTACACGTAACTATTATGACAACATCAGATGACAATCAGATTTTTGTGTCTGTGTGCTCCCAACAACTCTTTCTG
>JAFIDM010001028.1:4028842-4072798 GCA_023159025.1 Thereuonema tuberculata
TTTCCCAGATATTTTGTATTATTTTAATAATAATTTCTTTTATTAATATTAGCATTTTGAAGCTCAAATAGCTTTTCCATGAAATAAGGAAAGTAGCCTTTGCTCTGTGCTGCCTTAGCTAACACACACTTCTGTCTTTTACTGACTGTAAGTCAATGACATGTGCTTCAAAATCTCACTCCACCTTCTTTACAGTTGGTTTCTCAAAGAATAAGAATCGGTCAGCCATTATAAGGTGGTCGCCTGATCTAATCCATTTAAAATATTGACAAGACAGGTGGTTCAAGTCAAAGTAAATGAGCTGTAATGTGTTCACAGCTCATTAGTTCACAAACAAGTCGTGCATTACCTTTGATGATATTTCAGTGTGTTTTAATATTTGTTCATTTGAGAAATTAAATTGCCAGCAGATCGCAAACCAGCATCTGTAAAATTAAAGTGATTTTTCCAAAGCCTATCTTGAGATGGTAAGTAATTTTTGTAATATCCACCAGACAACAGAATCCAGTTCTAAGCAGTATGTAGTGCATCAACTATTTCAACATGAAAAAAAAAAAAAAAAAAAAAACAAAGCTGAGAAAAATAAAAAAAAGGAAGGAAAAGCAGCTGTTACTATCAGATGTGCAACCAGGGAAGAAGAGTGAATTGACTCATCGGCATAGACATACAAAAAAGTTGAACTATGCTCAAGAGTTCCTGGAAAATGCACAGCACAAAGGATCCAGAAGAGTCAACCCTAAGGAAGAATTATGCATGATTGGTCTATGAAGAAACTAGGTAATATATAAAAAGAGATGCAAGACAATCTAATACGAGCATCCCTAGATGAGACAAGACAAGGAAAGGGGATCTTCTCATCGGTTTAATGAGCAATGAATCTAAGCCTGTTCTTTTTAACATGTAAAGACTTGGAAGAATGTAACAAATGACTGTAACCAAATTGTTTAAAGGTACCATGGCGATTCTATGGCCACATTGTATCAAATATGAAAATCTGCACCCATTTCTAAGAGAACATATATGGTGGAGGCTGATGAAACATTGAAAGTAATTTACCTGACGATGATTCACTTAACCTGTGCAGCCTATGCCCTTCATCAGTGTCTGGAGTGTCTGAAGCCTTAAAGTGGACCTTTTTAATCTCTTCAATGAAGTTTTTCTGAGGGCTGCCAGCAGGATTCACTTGTTGATATACATGTAATCCACATGCCACTGCCACCCAAACCAAGTGCAAGAATATATATCGAGAGCTTTAGACTGAAAATGTTGCTTCAATTAAATCTGCTGTTGATGACAAACAGTAGAAAATGAAAGTGCACATCCAAGCAAACTTCTTGTGCATCAAATTCCTCTGCCGCAGAACATCGTAAGAAAAATAACAAAACATCTGAACTGTCGCAGAAGCAGTGAAAATGAAGTTGCAATAGCCAAGAATCCAGGCTGAAGTGAAATGTAATATCAGTGGCATTTTAAATGGCCAATCAAGTGTAGAACTAGATCTGGATTTAGCCCTATCTGGATGCTGCTAGGTTTAGAATGGCCTCCGTTGTTTCTTGTAATGTTGAGCAAAAGTACAAAGCAATTTTCACTTAAATTTTTTTACAAAGCATATGACAAACAATAGTTCGAATTCCAAAATTTATAATAGTATGTCGTCTACTGTTTGGTAAATGGGTAATTTTTCGTAATTTTTATAGAAAGATCAACATGAATCAATGCTTTATTTTACTAATTGTAAAAAACAATAACAAAATGCCAATAAATTTTATAAAATCAAACATAATATTAAATTCACGTTTATGCAATAAGCTCTTCAATTGTACTTTTTTTTATATATTTTGATAGCATAAAAATCAAGATAAAATACATACATTTCTTTGCATTTTTCTGGGTCTTATTACAGTTCTAGTCCAAATTTTGATATTTTTTAATCCATATATATTTACATAGTGATTTCTTAGTACAGTAAAACCTCAGTAAGTCGTCACTCCGTTTAAGTCGTCGGTTTCCTTTGGTCCCGACAAGGTCTCGTACACAATAATGTAAAATAACCCTCCTTTACCAGTCACCAAATTTAATTCTACTCCGGATAACTCATCACCCTCAAAATGGCCAAAAGCATCTTTCTTCTCCATTTTGCATGCCATCGTGTTGTCTTTTCAGCCCCGTCCCTTCACTTTAAGAAAGCCAAGCCGTTACGAGGAATTTTCGACCACGTCTGTCACTTCATTCCTTTCCTATCCCTTCGGAGGATTTGGTTTCTTGGAATCTCGCTGCTAATCATTCAAAACACACTTCTCGCTGCGACTCTGTCGATTGAAGACGTTTTTCTTGACTGCTCCTGTGTGTGACTTCATGAGTAAGCCCCGCTGTAAGGGCTGTTTTTTCTCTTGCAATTTCGTGGCTCGATTACTTTTTTAACATGCCAGGGAAACAAAAACTTATCTCGTTATCTTTCATAGAAAAAAAAAAAGACTTAATTGCACTTTTTGAAAAATCAAACGTTTCGAAAACAGCTTTTGCCAAAGAACACCATATTCCCAGGACTACATTAAACGATATTCTTTCATCGAAACAAGTAATTGGAGAAGCTGACTGCAAAGACAAAAGAAAGAAAGGTTTTAGTTCAATGGCTAAAACATGCCAGATCGCAAAATGTGCCGATTTCTGTCGTGATTCTCAAAGAAAAAGCCATGGAAATTGCTAAGGAGTTGAACATTAAAGATTTCAGTGGCAGCAATGGATGGCTGGAACGTTTGAAAGACAGACATTGCATTTCTTTTAAAACGATTAAAATGTGGTAACTATAAAAAATGTTGTTTTTTTTTTTTTTTTCCACTCATTCATGTGCAGGTATTGATTTCTGAAAACCTTGTTTTTCTCACCGAATCCTACAGCAATTCATAAAAATACTGTATTTCAGTGTTTTTTTGTGTTTTTTTTCAAAAATTCCCACTCCGTCTAAGTTGTCACTCCGCTTAAGAAGTCAAAAATGTTTGGTCCCTTGAGTGACGACTTAAAGAGGTTTTACTGTATATATAAATCCCAGCCATGATTATAAGCAATTATAATTTGCCACATCTGTTATAGACAATGGTTGTTTTATTCTGGTTTGATCAATATTCTAAATACATGATCTTTTTTCTTCATCTGCAAGGCTCCAAAGCAACTCAGTTACTGTTCAATAATCTTTTAAAATGCTAAAATAAGAACGTATGTTTCTTTATTTTGATATTTGTTGTGTTGTCTTGAGATCAAAGGCACTTAACCATAATGGAAGAAGCTGACACGCAAGGGGTGAGCAGAGTTGTTAACAGAACTCAACAGGATTATTGTTGTAATCTAATTAAAGGAGGATACTCTTTAAAAAACGAGGGGGGGATACAAGGTTGTGACGTCATTGCTTGTATCGCCATCTAGTATCAGCGATATCAATTACGAAATTGCTTTATGGTAATCTTAAGCGCGTAACAGCAGATGAAATGTAGATCAATAATTCCTAAATTTTAGGCTAAGAATAAGTGCTATCATTTATTTTAAGCATGCAAATTCTGAGTTATTAACTCTAAGATTATAGACATAGTATATATTGTGCTCTTAAAGGCCAGGAGTGGCTTATTGACACAACAAACTGGGGAGAAGAGGACAGGTGTGATATATAAGCTACATTTGAAAAAAATTCAAAAATTGTTAATTTTTTTTAGTCCCGTGCAGAAAGACTCGCTCTAAATACCTTCCTTAAGGGTTAAACTCCGTTATTTTGCAAGGTCGGTTGTTTCACAAACTAACAAAACATCTGCTGTTTGAAACATTGCTAACTTTATCTTTAGGAAACAAATAAGAGTGAAGAAAGGAACAAATTGGTTTCCATTTTTATCAAATTGTTTTTATTTATTTCTGTTTTTTTTTTGACCAGAGTACATTTATTTTGCTACTGTCTAGCCAGCATTTTTCATTGTGTAACAATTCTAAGTGAGGCACATTTAAATAATATACAAAGTAAAGAAGATGGTCTTTACGAATCAATTACAATTTCTGCTTTAATTATTTTTTTGAATGGAACCAAATGAGAAGAGAAATCAGCTTCTCTCTTTAACAAATTATTCTTTTTGTTATTTTTTTTTTAAGAAAACTGTAAGAAAATAACACTCATAAATAACCCTGTTACTATAAGTATCTTGCATATGAATATTTACAGCTGGTTTCCCATAGATATATATATGTTTGTTTTGTTTTAAATATATTTATATATATATCTCTTTTTGCTGAATTGAAATTTAACAGCAATATGAAAGGATAACGTACACAACATAGTTGGCCCAGCATTCTTTGAAAATACGCAAAAATACTATTAAAGTTTTTAAAGTCAATTTTCAAGCATTAAGATACATTTATTTTTTTATTGTTACCTTTTTTTTCTTTTCAACAGTTATTCATCCTTATAAAAAATTATGTGTAAATTAGAAGATGTGCATTGAAACAATTAAAAAAGATCCGTTTCACTAAGAGTGTAGTATTTTGGAAGCTGGGATAGCTCAAGCTCGATTATTCTGCCTTTAGAAGTTGAATCTCTCCAAGTTTAAACAAAGTCCAGTGTGTGCAGAATGGATTGGCCAGCCTTTTTATTTAACCCATCATTTAGACACTTTGTCTCCCTAATGTCAATGCCATAGGGATTTTTTTTTTCTTTTTCGGGGGTTTTCACAAACAAGGAAAAAAAAAAGGAATCTGCAACAGTTTAACAGCGCATAGGAAAGTATTTGTTGTTCTAAGTTTATTTACAAGAGCATCCGTACGTACGTGAATGTAGGACAAGAGCCTTGCATATGACATCAAGTTTTACAACTGCAAGAATCTGAAGAACTTGAGATTGGAGAAAAATACTACAAAGGAATTGACTGTGACACAAACTGAGATAAGTGGCAATGATAATTTCTTCATCTTCTTCTTTAATCTTTTTCATTTTTCTTCCTGCTACTGATGCTGACAATTGCCACAAAGACAAAAAACAAAAATGAAAAGGAAAAATAACATTTAATTAGATATTTGTTATTATTATTATTATCATTACATGACCATGGAAGGCCAGTTTTCCACTAAACATCTGTCATTTCCTGATCTGTGCAAAAAAAACACGGTAGACTAACAAATGGACAAACGAGTTTTTTTCAAATCTGTCCCTGACTAAATAATCCAATTAAGACAATGCTAACACTTTCTGTATGACAACTAATTCCTAAATCAAAAACAAAATAAGGCATTTAAAAACAAATTATCAAATGTAAGTATTGTCTCTGAAAATTACATTAAATTAAGACTTACTTGTTCAATTTTATTAAAAGATTAAAAAAACAAAATCAATATTGATGAAGTCTTAATCTATTTATAAACTTCAAAACATTGTAAATGGAAAAGATAGGAATTCCATAGTTTAGTGAAGCCAAGGACAGATTCAAGAATAGTAAGATAGTAGTCTCAAAATGAAAACTAAAAAATGTAATACAGGTTATTTTTCTGTGTTCCCCCCTTCCCTACCCCCAGGAGGCTGGTGTACAGGTGTGGGAATTGCCACATCCAATCAATTTCTTCTTTCAATTCCCCATTGCATACATTCGTGTCCATTCACGTGCTGAAATAAAACAAATCCAAACTTTAAATTTATATAATAATTAAAAGATTACAAATGAAAATCAAATGTTAAGAATTGGTAAAAATCCAAGTGAAAAACACAACACCCTCTAATGAATATATATAATTTAAGAAATTATTAAAAATATAATATGTATATACACTCACACACACTATAAATAATGTAATAATTTACGTTTCATAAATTATGTAAAATCAGAAGAGTTGGCTAAAAAAGGTCTTACTGAAAATAGACTGTGATGAAGCTTTCAGTAAGGATAATTTATCTCCTCACAGCTGAAATAATGTTCTAAATACTGAACTAACCATTATCTTTCAAATAATACAAAATGAAAATACAAAATCTAACATTAAAAAGAAGTTTCTGAAATAGCTGCAATTTTTCTTATTTTCTATAATTTGAAGAAAAATAGAAAGTACGAGGGGCAGTCAGAAATCCTATTTTTTATTTCCTCTAATTTGCAAGAAAAACAGATGAAATTTACACAGAATGTAATCAACAACTTTATGTATTTGTCACTTCTCAATATAATCTCTGCCATTTTGAACAATTTTGTCCACTTTTGCACAAAGGCATGTATTTGAACACGATTCAATTTGCTGTCCTTATTCCTCAGTCACTGGCGCACTGCATTTTTCAGACTTATCTTCAAATTCATGCTCACGAAGACCTTCTCTTAGTGGTCCGAACAAATGTAACTCTGAAGGTGCAAGATCAGGACTGTATGGTGGATGTTCAAGCCTATCCATGTAAAGTTTACAATCTGTTCAGTGGTGGTGTGTGATCTGGCAATATCGTGCAAAAGAAGAACATCTGACTGTTTTTTTGATGAATGGACTCATCAAAGACGAGCTCTAAGCTTCTTCAGTGTGGCGATTCTTCTCTCCCATCTCGTACCGGTTCAAGAGATTGGTGGCGATCGTTTTTCAAGCATCTTTATGAATTTGTGACAACAATCTGTCCATCCACCGTGCACAAATTTTGAATAATGGCCATCACACTGCCCTTACCAATGGATATCACAAAACATAGTTCATATCCGGAAGTCACCTTGAATGATGTCATCAACTTGTCAGATGTTGTGTTGAGACACTACAGTTATGTGATGGCCTTTACGCTGTGCATCAGTCAATGACAATTCTCCTGCTTTAGCTTCACCCTAACATCGTATCCAACGTCAAACACTGCTGGAGTCCACATTTAATCCCCATAAACATTCTTCAAATGTTCATGGATGTAATCAATGTTTCACCTTCAGCATTGAGGAATTCAATTACAATTCTGCTTTAATCATATGCCAATGTCAGCCATTTTCTCAATAAGTACAGTGCTGCCATCTGCTGTTGGAAAAAGCTGTTACTGCCCAGGAATGTACAAGAAGGTTTGAGGAATAACACCAAACTCACATTCCTTAGTTAACTTTAGAGATAAAAAAATAGGAGGCATTCATTTCTGACTCCCCCTCATAATTAAAGTTATGAAAATACTGCAGATTCAAAGGAAATCAACATATTTGTAAATTTTGAATCTCTGACAAATTAGAAAAACAAAAAAGAAGTCTATCTTCAAATTCCTATTTGCTGGCAACTGATTAAATCTGCAAATTTTTATCTAATTCACCTAAATTCTAATTAATTTTAATCAAATCAAAAGATCCACAATTTAAAGTGGAGTAGAAGCACTGTAATCCTACAGTGTAAGAGTAAAAAGCATTTGAACTAATTACAAAGACTTTCAAGAAACAAACTACTTTGATATGTTACAGGAGATTTCTTAAGTACACTTCTTCATTAAGTTTTTCCCCATTGAAGGATGCTTTAATCATTCAAAATAAGAGCAGTCAAGCTCCTATGATCCTTTCCAAACTGTATATGCATTTCATCAAACGTTGAGAAATTTCTTTTAAAAATAAATGTTTTTCTGATGCATTAAATAAATGTAATTTAGTAAAATTATTGTTGATTTTTGAAAGATTAAGTTTCTAAAAGCGACTGCTCATTTATTATGTCTTTCTGTTTAGTTGAAGCAGTAAAAAAAATGGCATCTGCTGCTCCTCTTAGTCTCTGCTTCACCAGCCCTCGAATGTGTGAATGGCCAAAGATCTTCAAAATGCACTTGAAGGTCATATGAGAACTCCTTTAGAATTGAAATGAGAATCCCCTGACACATCTCCTTTCAACCTTTCATTGTGTCGTCTGACTAGGATGTCAACAAAACTTCATTGTTTAGAAATAGTGGCAGGTTAATATTTCAACAATAATTTTCTATGACAATTTTTATCACACCAATTTCTCACAGGGATCTACAATAAGAAACGTTCTTGACTATTCCTAATTCAGAAAGAATCTGTATTAATTTCACTGGCTGTAGTTCGATCAAATATTTTCATTCATAATAATTTCTATGGCATTTCAATGGTTTCTGATTTGAGAGGCATATTAGGAAACCATTTGAGAATACATCCACTACAGTGCATACTTTACTTCCCTCATTTCAGTGGATGCCATTACGAGAACATTCGATTGTGTTTACATATTGTCTGTTTGTATAACATGCTTCAGACAATAGACTGGCCTACTTACTGTGAAGTGTGGTCTGTGATCTATTTTTTGCAATGCAAGAATTTAAAACTTCGTTAGATTTGTGAGATTTATGGTCAAAATGTGATTGAATGGCAAGGAAATGGATTTGACAGTTCAATGAAGGTTGTGAGTATGTTCATAGTCTGAACTAGTTAGAGTGGTCAATAATGATTTGGTGCAGGCAATCAATGCAAAACTTCATGAGGACAGACTGTGCACAATTTCATCACTTTTCTGGCATTTCCTGCAAATTTCAAGAACTGTTCTCACACTGGGTGCCACAGAGTCTCCAAAATGCAGAAAAAAAAAAAAGCCATGCAATACAGAGCACGATGATGAATTTTTAAGCCACACCATCACAGGGGATGCAACATAGATATCCCATGTGACTCCAGAATCAAAGCAGCAGTTCATGGAGTGGAGACACATCTCATCACAGAAAAACCAGAAATTCAAGCAGATAATTTCTACCCGCAAGCTCATATGTACAGATTTTTGGAACATGCAAGGAGTTTTGCTCCTTGAGTTGTAACCTCAAGACACAACAATAAACTCAACAGCCTATTGTGAGACCCTGAAGAAACCATATCGTGTATCCACAATAAAAGACCTGGCATGCTTGCTCTTGGAGTTGTGTGATGCTCGAGCCCATTCATCCCAAATTCAAGCCCTCATTCCTGTCATTTGGTGATGATTTGGTGATGATGACGTCAAAGACGCAGTACAAGCATGGTTGTCTTCATAAGTGGCTCAATTCTATGAGCAGAAGATACAAAAAGCGATGCCCCATTATCATAAATGCCTCAACAATGATGGAAACTAAGTAGAAAAGTAGATTAAAGTTTGATGAATCAGATAAAAATATAATTATCTGAAAATACATTTTCACTTTTTTTTTTAATAGTCGAAAGGTACTTGCCTAATATGCCTCATAACTGGCCACAATTGTACAGAAGGACTCAAAGTCCTGTCTCCCCAACACCTCAAATTAGGCAAATAAATTTATTAACAAAACATTAACTATCTTCTTTCCATAGCACAGGAATAAAAGAATATTTATTTATTTTATGTCCATTCTTTTGTGGCAAATATCTTGCAGATCACTACAGCAGTTACCAAGATAGGATAAGATATCTGTAATGTCTCAGTAACTGCTATAGTGATATATTAATAAATGATATTTGCAGGGCTTGCAACAGATATTCACTTTGTCCCTAGGTAAAAAAGGGACCTAAAATCTTAAAAAAGGGACCAAAAGGGACCAAAATACTTAAAGAAGGGATCTAAAATTAAACATATTCAATTTCAAATATGAAATTTTCAATGTACTAATTATATTTCAGTAGAGGTAATTATGCATATTTTGAATACTTTATGGCTGGTAAACACTTTAGAAGATTTGAATATAACATGAATGTTGTGCATGAAGATCACAAGTAATATATAGAATACAGTAATAACCAAAATGATAGAATAAATGCCCAGAAAATTTATTCGAAGAAACTAGATAATTAGATATTCAGGGAGTTTTATGATAAGTAATGTCTGTTTTAATCTGATAATTATGGTGTTTCTTTGCTAAGAAGAATTACTTTTCTGGAGGAAACTGATGTAAACTGTATGTGAATTAAACTTTTCGATATGACTTGATTAAAATTCAGCATTTGATAAGAATAATCATTATTATTATTTTTTCATATAAAGAGGTTATCAAATAAATTTGAATAAGGTGAATAAATTATTGGTTAGCATAATAAAAAGTAGAGAGTTGAAATTTTAAACATGACATTTTCAAACATTTTACTTTAATTTGTCTTTGGCAAATTTGAGAAAACTATTTATTTTTTAAAATATGAGATTTTAAAAAAAATTTTACATTGAAAAAATGTTCATTTTCAGTTTAAAAATTTAAATTTTGTTTTAAATCACGAAGACAAATTAAAAATAATATATTTCTGTTTAATTAAGAGAAAAAATTTTGAAATTCTATTAATAATATTTTGAGTTATATCAATTTTAAATTTCTTCACTTTTTTTTAAAAAAAATTTAAAATTTTTTAAAATTAAATTTTTTTTTTAAAGTTTAAGAAAATTTTTATGAGGTGTTTTTCTGTAATCATTGCGTGTTTTATCACCAAAAAAAAAAATTTAATTTTTAACTTAGTAAATTTTTTGTTGTGTGTTTAAGTCAATATTTAAAAATAATAAAGTTTTAAGGTTTTTTTATTCATTTTTTGAGTTTGTTTATTTTCTTTAGAGATTGCTTAAACACTTAGTAAAAACTAATACAGTAGACTCCCTATTTATTATCCGCGGAGTTGGGTGGCGCGGCAATCGCGGATAATCCGAAAATAGGACGAAATTCAACAGAAAACTGCTTCTAACATGTTTTATTTACATTAAAGTGGCAGTAAATACATTATAAACAATTACTTTATTTTAATTTACTTTAATTTCTTACTTTTTAACAAAAAAAAATCGGTTAGTTGTCTTTGTTTTTTCGTGTCGAAACACGAAAACCCCCACTTTGAGGTCGCTAAATCTGCCTCTTTTATTGTTTACCTTATTCTAGTTTTAAAATTTTTTTGTTAATTCCGTAATTTATTGGACAGTAAAAAAAAAAATAGAAACAGGAGAGGTCCGTGGATAATCGGGAGTTTACTGTATTTTACACAAAAACGCACGCACATTGTAACACATTTAAACGAAACGACCCCCCCCCCCCGCGAAAAAAAAAATATTTCTGAGAAATAAATATTAAATGTTTACCATGTAACATACTAGCAACTTTTTAAACATTTGGTTAATAGAAGAATAAAAAATTTGGAAAGATGCAAAAGGATTGAGTCTACACTGACACTAAATCGTTTCAATGATGGCGCGAATATGCAGTAGTATTACGGTGATTTCTGCCGCTTTTTTAAGTTTTTTTTTTTTCTTTCATTCTTATAATCTTCCGGGAAAATTACTTAAGAAGAAAACAGCAGCGAGTGGGGATAGAAATTGGAAGATCCTCAAGCTTGATTATTAGCAATTTTGTAGAGGAATACGAAAAAGCAGAACCGTAACTAGCGTGCGGCTACTACCGTGGGCGCCAATTACAAAAGGAAGCAAAAACGAAATACGTATTTGAATAATAAAAATCAATAAAAAATATATCAATTAATAAATAACAAATAAAAATTGAAAATAAAAATGAAAATAGGGAAAAAACGGACCAAATTCGTCAAAAACGGACTTTTAGGGACTTTTAGGGAAAAAAGGGACCTGTTGCGAGGCCTGTATTTGGCACAAAACAATGGACATTAAGAATTAATATTCTTTTATTCCTAAACTACTTCAGGAACTTCTTCAGTCATTTTATATTTAGACAATAAACTGTGAATGATTCAACTAATTTCTTTACATTTACCTTTTTTTTTTTTTTTTTTTTTACATTTAGCTATATGAATAAGATGACCAAGACATCAAGCAATTCAAACTTGATCGCATGTCCTGCAACATTAACAAGACAGATTTTGGATGATCCTTGGTTAATTATTTCCTTTATAAGGATTTCTTTCATGTTAATAATTTCAGTAATGACAGCATTGATTAGTTTAGGTAGAGAATCTGAAAGAAGGTTTATATCACACAGAATCCTTCATTTTCCTGACATCATTTTGTTGTTTCATATCAAATAAAGCATTTTATACTTAACACAGGATCTTGTAACATTGGTCTTATGTTAGAGAATAGTATATTCATATCAGTATACATTTTAATGTTTAAAAATCATTAATTCAGGACAGTTTTGACCTGCACATGATCTTTGTCAGCTGACGACTTTATTTAATTCATGGAAAGAAAATAATACAGTTCCTATCATACACATGTCAAAGTGATATCTACCAATGATTGACGTACTAACAAACAAAACAAAACATGTAAATTAGCTATCAATATTGTCCTTTTCTTTTTAGATAATTTGAAGAATTCAAAATATGTTTTCCTATTATGATTAGACAACTGTTATTATAGTAACTAGAAAAATGAATCCCATAACTTTCTACATTTCCTTTTAAATTCATTTTGGAATATTTTTATAATTCGAGTCTCTTTCTCCCATATAAAAGCAACTGTGATTGTGGATCAATCCATATCAAAAGGTCCAGCACTGGTTGCGCGACCATTTTTTAAAAAAATGATTTTTTTTACTGTTACAGAGCTGAAATATTTTTTGCTAAACCTTTGGGTGTATATCTTTTCTCTAAAAAAATTATAGCTTTTCTACATCATTTGTTCCTGCTAAAAAAAAACCAAAAAAAAAAAAAAAACCCGTAACTTTGATTTTTGTTAACAGCAAATATCGGGTTTGGTTCTAAATTTCAGCCATTTGTGTTAGAGACATGGTAAAACGGTATAGGACATAAAATGTAGCCTAAAATGTGCTGAAAATAATGTTTTTTACCACAGCTTTTCTATCATTTTTCTTAGGCGAGTTATCAAATTTACCACAACTGTCCGCAAAGGCCAAAAATGGCGGAAACCATAAAACAAAAATGGATGCCATTTTTAAATAGTCAAAAAAAAATAAAAATGCCTTTTTTGAACTACTTATGCGTAGGGTTAACAACAGAAAAAAAATCAATTATTTTTTTAAAAATGGTTAAGCAACCAATTTAATTTTTTCTTGACCCATTTCATATGGATTGACTATTATAGCAATTGAAAGTGGTCAAATCTCAAGTGACAGATTTATTAGCTAAAATACAGGGTGATTACAAATGTTTTGAACGATTTCAGAAATTTCCTGTAAAAGTGCTATTGCAGTTATGATGTGACGAATGGTGCAGTTGAATAGAGCACTTTTTCAAGTTTTTTTTGTATATCTCAGAACTGTGAACTACAACCTATATTAATCACACGGCAACTGAAAACCCGAAGTACGTAGCCCTGGCTAACGCAACAGTCATTGGCTATTGCCGCCGTATAACAAACGATTGCCTCTGCCACTCGCCAGGTGGTATTGTTGACAACTGAGCGTTCACAGGTGAGGAAAACGCATACTGTGTTTTACAATATCACGCAACTAGATCGGTGACGGTGGTGCAGCATGGTTTTCGCACCAAAATAGGAATGACCCACCTGCCAAGAATTCCATTCGTAAATGGTACGATCATTTGAAACAACCTGGTTGCGTGATATTCTAAGACACAGTATGCAATTTCCTCACCTGTGAACACCCAGTTGTCAAAAACACTACCTGGCGAGCGGCAGAGGCAATCGTTTGTTATACGACGCAACAGCCAATGATCCACTGTTTTCGCTTTAGCCAGGACTGCGTACATCGGGTTTCCAGTGGCCGTGTAATTAATGTAGGTTACAGTTCACAGTTCTGAGATATTCAAAAAAGAAACTTGAACATGTGCTCTATGCAACTGTACTATTCGTTGCATCATAACTGCAATAGCGCTTTTACAGAAAATTTTTGAAATCGTTCAAAACATTTGTAATCACTCTGTATACATATTGAAATGTCACATCAATATCTGTTTAAAGAGATTCAAATTATAAAAATTTACCAAAATGAATTTAAAAGGAAATGTAGAAAATTATTGGATTAATTTTTCTAGTGCTTATAATAAACAGTTGTCTAGTCATATGAAAATGTATTTTGAATCCTTCAAATTAACCAAAAAATGAAAAAGAACAATGTTGATAACTAATTTGTTACTAATTTCCTCTTTTTCTTGGCTAGTACGTTGATCACCGATAGATAGCACTTTGCCATGTGAATGATAGCAAAACTACACCACTCAGGATAACAAACTTTGAGTACTGGTTGAAAGTTTTTACTAACTGTATTACTTTCTTTTCATATCCATGAATTAAATGTCAGCTCATGAAGACCATGCAGTTCTGTGCAGGTCGAAACTGTTCTGATTTAATGATTTTTAAGTGTTTTAATATTTCTTCAATTTTAAATAGTAAATATTACTTTTTTAAATGTGTGGAAATAACTTTTTAAACGTTAAAGTGTATATTTACTTAGAAAAAAAAATCTGCCCCACATTAAATAATAATGTTAGAATAGTACATTAAGATCTAAATAAATCTTAATTGATCTTTTAATCATAAGATTCATATAAAAGAAAATTATAACTGCTAAGAATAATTACTGAACTATGTCTGACATATGTTCTAATAAGAATCATGGATATAACACAACAGCTAAAGAGATAACAGTGTCTAAAATTTAGGAATTGCCCTGCAAATAAGATTTACAACTTTCTTTTAACAGTTTCTGATTCAATAAAAATGAATTTGGAAATCAGACTCACCTGTTTTGATTGCTTCTGCTTCATTTATTTTCCATTGTTCAGCTACATCATTTGCAAGAGGATCATCAGGATTAGGAGCACTTAGCAAAGCTTGAATAGATAATAGAACAGTCCGAATCTGAAGGGCTGGACTCCATTTGTCTGTAGGAACAAAGTAATAATATTACTTATCATACTTCATCTTCCAATTTCAAGGTCTTCAGATATTTTTAGCGACTACGTAAAAGCCAATCACTAATGTTTTATTAATTGTATTTTTTTATTCAATAACATTTTTGAATAAAAGTTGAAGAGCTTCTAAATGTCTAATCATAAATTTCAATTCAGACTGAATGTAATCCTTAATATTAAAGAAACATTGGAATGAAACAAATCAAAATAATGATACAGTGGAACCTTGCTATTCGTACACAATCTGTTCCAGGAGGCAGTTTGAATGGCGAATCATTTTTTCACATAAGATATAATGTAAATTGGATTAATCCGTTCCAGACCCACAGATCATTGCTTATATAAACCTTTGTAATAATATGTAATAATAAGCCTAAAATACATAAAAACTCTGAAAACAATAAATATATAGGCCGCTATTATTATTTCTTTCTTTTTCAGTATAGACAATATGGTTGATTTCGCCATGCCATACTGAGTTGCCAGGTCAGAGACACGAGTTTCACTTTCAAACTTCGCAACGATTTCTTTTTTCCAATTCAATTGTCGTTCTCACTGCTTTCCTTTTAGGCTTAGTTGAATCAGTAATCTTTTTTAGACCTATTTTTAATAAAAATAACCAAAAATAACAATATATCACAAAGTTTCACGAAGCTTGCTTGGATGATGCGTAGCGTACGAAAGCTAGCACGATACTGAACTGAAGCGACCGCGTGGCGTGGCCAGTACCGAGGTCACGCTGTCCGAATCGCAAGCAAGCGACCGAATGGCGAATTCAATCTTACTTGAAAAAGTTGTACGAATAACGAGTTGTACGAATAGAGAGGTTCCACTGTACATTAAAATGATTCTAATACATCTAATTTTCACACCAAATATAGGGATGAGGACAAGTTTTTTATAATACTGAAGTATTTACTTTTATTTTATAATAAAATCATTTTTACAAATAAAAATCAGTCAGAATTACCTTTTAAAATGTCTAAACAGATTCTACCCAGTTTATCTATATTGGGATGATATATCTTAGTCATAAAGCGAACTTTGGGAGCTGACATTGGATATTCTTCCGGGAGAAACAATTCCAGTTTGAAGACACCTCCTTCAAAAGGCGACTGAAATTACAAGAAAAAAAAAATCAATGTAATTTACACATTACATTACATTTAAAGAAAAATAAATCAAAACCATCTCATAGGAAATGAAACAAATAGTTATTAGGAATTACAATATTCAAATTCCATTCATACCCTCAAAAGAGGAGATGAATTTAATAAATTGCAAATTAAAAACCAATTTCAACAAATCCCACATATTTTAAGAAAAAAAAATCTTGAAAAAGCTTTTTTAATAAAACTTTATTTGAATTTTTAAATTTCTTTAAATAACTTCAAGTTATATATGAATACAAGAACAGAGGTTCAGATATAAGGTGTCTGGAAAGGCTTTAGGGGGGTGGGGGTTGATTTATTTACAAAACTCACTCAATTTCTCCTACACTGATACAACTGAAGGAAGCACCAATGTTATTAATTCCAATTTCCAAATCAAGCCACAGGTTATTATCTGGTAAACTATGACTGATGTAACTTAATACACAAACACACTTCTTTCTTTCTTTTTTTAGAAAATGCAATCAGATCTGTTTTCCAAGAGATTGCATTAGGATTTTTAGGGCACTTTGCACAACAGAAATCTAAAACATATAACACCGAAATTGTGCCTTGTTTCTATCAGATCAAATGATACGACATTCAAATGTCATTTGAGCCTTATTAAATAGTTATCCTGTATTAAATAGTTATCCTGTTATGCCGATTTTAATTTATGGGAAATGTGTGCTTATTCAGTTATGGCTCCAAAGGCATTTTATTTAATAAATGAAGTGCGATGTTTCAAATAAAGAAATTAATAAAACTACTTCAGAAAATCCCTTTTTTTTAATAAAGGTATTAATTTACAGATATTATTTGTTCAAATTAGCAATTATTAATAATTTCCAAAGAGTTTAATTTTAAAAATGCAAATACAAATGGGATGGATGAATTAAGAACAAACTAATGAATTAAGCGAAATGAATGAGCAACAAACTAATTCCTGTTAAGCAGGTGTCTTCTGACAAATTATACAGTAACACCTTAAAATCAAGTCATAGACAGTTAGCAACTTAAGTCAAAACCTAGTAAGTAGAGATAAAAAGTTCCATACTGAAGTGACATAACTGGTTCTTGTCAGTCAGTCTGATCAATAAAAATGCAGCAATTGTGGGCGAATTATAATGTTTTAATTGTAAAAATATATATTAAAAATTTTATTAAAATAAAATGAACATACAAAAGTTTTTGGTTCGAGAGGATAATTTTAAGAAATCCAGTAGTGAAGTCTGGCATAGTTTTGTATTTGCGTGATGTGGTTGTGTGTAGTGATGATGATGATATCATCGACATACCTACCATATAGCTTAATGTGGGGGCGGTGGATGGAGAGCATTTGTTTTTCGATGTAGTGTAGTGTGATGTCTGCAATGGGTCCAGATATTGCAAGGCCCATGAAAAGGCCGTGTGTTTGGAGGTAAATTTTAATGTTGTAAGAGAAATATTGCCTGTTATAAATGGTGTGGATGAGGAAGTCTATTTGCTTTATGGTGATGTCGAATTGACAGAAAAGGGTATCATCATCTAGGAAGTCATAAAGTGCTTGTTTGATGGTGTTGTAGGTAAATGATGTAAATAGGGATGTGGCATCTAATGAGTAGATGTCTTCATTTTGAATATTAACTTCTTTTAATTGGTGAAGGAACTGGTCTGTGTTTTTGTAAATGTAGTTTATTTTACATGTGTAAGTGTGGAGGAGGATGAAAAGGGAGTTAGAAATATTTGAGATGGGGGAGTTTCTTGTATTGATGATGGGTCTGGTTTTCAGGACGTTATCTTGGTTAGGTTTGTGAGTTTTAGGCAGAAAGGTGATGGATGGGAATGTTGGATTTCTTGGAGTGAGTTTTTTATTGTAATGGTCAGAGAGGCTTATGTGGGTGTGGGCCCAGTCAATGGCAATAGGTGATCAGGTCAGTGTATTTATCTATTGTTATGTCCTCAGGGATATAGCAAGGTTGCTGAAGGTGGGCCTGGGCCATTTTTTCGTAGTCTTTGCTTTTCCATGAGGACGATGGAGTTGCCTTTGTCAGAGCGGGTGATATGTATGTTTTTTGTTTTGCTTGAATTCGTTGAGGTGGGATTTTTCGTTGAGTATGGGATTGAAGTTGGGGGCAGGGTGTGGGGTTCTTTCCATAATATTGAGGCAGCTGTTGAATAGGCACAGTATTCCGAAGGAATATGCATGGAGGAAGGAATACGCACAGTATTCCAAAACTATTGGATTATAACCATATATAATTCTCTCAACCATTTGTAAGTAAGTGCGTTTTATTTATTTCTATTTTTCTTTATTTCATTGCACGCACGTTAAGCCTTCTTTGTATTCATAAAATCTATATAAAATATATATAGTTTGTATCAAACCTAATACAGTAATATGTATTAAATATTTCATGTAGCAAATAATTTTTACAAAATTGTACAACCAATACTGTACATTAAATATATTCAAAGAACTTTTGATAGGACTCAAAAGTGTCTTGCCATACCATCAAACTACAAGAGAATTAATGAGCAATGAATAATATAACATTTTACAATCATCAGACAGAAGAGTAACCTTATGAGAAAAAAAGGAACGGGTAATTATTTGTTTTACATTTGATTCATAATTTCATAGTGCATTTTCTAATTCTCATTTAACAATTACAATCAATTTTATTGTGTTAAAATTTAGCATACAATAAGTATTTCCCATTGTTAAGCCTATTCACTTCCATAGAAATTTGAATTTTTTTGTTGGTCTGAAACACATCTTCCACCTAATACATTTCTTCAATGGGAAATCAAAACCCTGTCGTTTCATTTTTAGTCTTTAACAACATACTAATAATTTCTAATGAGGATTCCCTTCATTACACATTGATTACAACAAAATTCAAATAACTTATCTTTTAAATCAATTTTTATCAGATGTTTCTGCATCTTTAAGCTAATATTGACAGCATAATTTTAAATGTTGACTGTTAATTAGCTGATTCATAAGAATTCTATTAGCCATTTATCAAAAGTTCCAACAGAACTGAATTATAATTAAAGTACTGAAAAAAATAAAATAAATACACACATTCAAAATTTATATACAGTAGAACCTCATTATAACGGACCCTATTCTATAACGGACGTCGCTTATAACGGACAGTTTTAAAAAATTTGTAATAATAATAAAGGATGCTAATTTTTATCTGACGAGTTTTACATTTCCAAGCAAGCGATTAAACATCGATCGAACAAACCCAGCAGAAAATAAATTACTTTTTTCAAACCAATGAATGTAAGCAATCAACATGAACCAGGATCTTCTTGTTCTAAAGATTAATGCAGTGTATACGTACACATCTTTTTGAATTCAACCTACTATGTTGAAGGCTGTTTTTTATTTGAAATATAAACACTTTTTATAGCTAATTATTGTACTTTCATTGATATACATTACATCAATGTATTATTACATTGCATTACACATGTATATGTAATGCATGCATTACACCATATATGAATTATTTGCTATAAACCGGACTTTCATTAAAACGGACAACCTTCAGCCCCTATTAGTCTGTTATAATGAGGTTCTACTGTATGTATATATACATACATATTGGGTTGGTCACAAAGTCTCTTCATTTTTTTATGTAAGTCACTGAAGTACCACTTACAAGTCTTTAACATCATTCAACACCATTTTGTTAGATTGTATTGTGACAGATGTCATATCAGCATGCATTTAAAACAAAAACTGATAAAAATTGGTGAATTTTGGGTCTCCAATTTAATATTGAAGATGGAAAATAAGCAGCACACAAGACCGCAATTTTCTTTGATGACCAGGCAAATACTTTTACAGCTTGGCTGGAAGTGCTGATTCATCCGCCGTATTCACCAGACATTGCATCTTCGGATTTCCACTTATTTCTATGTTTACAAAATTCTCTTGATGGAAAAAATTCAATTCCCTGGAAGACACCAAAGGCGCTGGAACATTTTTTTTTTGCTCGAAAAGATAAAAAGTTTTGGGAAGATGGAATTATGAAGTTAACTGAAAGATGGCAGAAGGCAGTGGAACAAAACAGTGACTACAATGTTCAATAAAGTTATTGGTGAAAATGAAAAATGTGTCTTGTTTTTACTTAAAAACCAAATGAACTTTTTGTCCAACCCAATATATATATTAAGACAGACCAAAACTCAAAACAGATAAGGAGCCATTTTCAAAGGATCCCACTTATAGCTCTTAGGATTGCAAGAGAGATGACCAATGGGACTTACGACAGATAGTCCTCTTGTCTTTAACCCCAGAGAAAGAAACCCATTTCAGATAAGATTGGTTGAATCCTAAGATCCATTTGTAGCAGAAAAACCAAGAGAAAAGTTTCTTCAGCCCACTTGTCACTTGAGCCACAGGGCCCACCTCACTCATGATTCATTGGTAATATTTGATCAGACATTAAGACGTTGGAATGGTGAAGCTTTCTCGGGGCTATTTCTCTCAAAATCCTATCTTTTTTAAGCTTTCTCATTTATTGTTTCACTAATAACTTGATTGCACATAATTTGTTTTTCATGTATTCTACGATTTACAGAATATGAAATAATAAATGTTTTAAAGATTTGGAAGAAAGGAACACATCTTTCACTTCATTACTATCTCTACCTGATCTGTTGAGAGCAAATTTTCTTTCTGATCTCTACAAACAGACGTTAAATAACAGCTCTAGGTAAAATGAAAAAGCTGCGTTGGATTCGGTTCCTAATTTGAATCCTTTCCTTAAATTGGATAAATAATTGGAAAAAAAGAGGACAGA
Organism: Thereuonema tuberculata; assembly: GCA_023159025.1. Lineage (NCBI taxonomy): Eukaryota > Metazoa > Arthropoda > Chilopoda > Scutigeromorpha > Scutigeridae > Thereuonema > Thereuonema tuberculata. The sequence continues at coordinate 4,049,525 of JAFIDM010001028.1, forward strand.
ACCAATGCTTCGAAGTACCATTGATTTTTATTGTTTCACTTGATAATGTTTTGCAACATAATTAAATGAACTAATTCAATGGAAATAAAGAATGCACATTATCATGTCAAGTTAAAGCTGTCCATTCACCAAAAAAGGCAAAACATGTAAGTAACCGATACAGATCACATCTCTAAATATGAGGACTTGAGAATTGAATACTGATTTCAAAGAAATGAATGGTATAGATTTTCAAGCATTTTTCTAACTAAGATCTACAGCATCTAAAATATATATTTTAAGAAATGACTACTAATATATATGTAAAGGCACAACATAGGCCTTTTTAAATATATTGTCAATTTTTACTCTTTAATTTTTCAGTAACAAATATTCATAATTTATAAACAATTTCTTCTGTTATGAAAAACAGTCTTCCTAAATGTATTTAACACAAAAACTCAAAAACACTCCTTCTTCATCATTCTAAACTTCTTTAATCGATATTTCAACTTCTTTAGCAGAAGTTTTCTTCAGGAAAACTTACAGTAAGAGCAGAGAAAACCCTAAGATTTTCCTCTCCACTTTAAAAAAACAGAATTCAAATATAAACAATCATGAAATCACTCATGAACCAATCTTTCTTGAACAACAAATCAGTTAATACTCATACAATCCTTCCTTAACAATAAAAACATTTATAACAATTTATTTACAGTTACAATTATAACAATTTCGATTTTTTTAAAGTGGAGAGGAAAATCTTAGGGTTTTTCTCTACTCTTACTGTAATTTTCCTGAAGAAAACTTTTGCTAAGGAAGTTGAAATATCGTAAAGAAGTTTAGAATGGTGACGAAGGAGTTATTTTGAGTTTTTTGTGTTAAATTTCTTCTGTTGATTAACTGCTGCAATTCAACTATAACTTCAGTTAAATTTACATAGAACCCAAATTTTGGATTATCTTAAACCATTAGTGCTTTAGTACTAAATCTAATCTGAAGTTGATGATATATTTTAAGTAATTTCCAATTTTGATTTTAATTGAAGCTTAAAATGTGACCTTTCAATTTTTAAAGTTACATTTTATTTAAAAAAAAAAAAATAATAAAGAAAAAGAATTTATCCAGAATTTTCAAACTGTAAAGAAAACATATTAATTTAAAGAAAAAATGATTAATTAAAATTAAAACTTAATTATTTAAATTAAATAAACAAACTCCCAGCATTATTACATTTATTCCAGCACTTGTCTTTTCTTTAACTGCAGAATATCTATCATAAAATATCCACTGAGCAGTTATAATTTATCTATCACTTACATCATTTACAACAGAATTTTTCCTGTACTACTTTTTTTTTAAATATCTAGAACGAGAAATGATCTTCAGTTAATGATTATCAAAAACAGCAATTCTGTTTTATTGTTCCACTTTTATTAATCAGAAATTGTATTCACAAAACAAAGTTTCAATTTGAAAATTAAATATTCCTTTTACTGAACAATGTAAGATTTATCATCAGTGAGAAGGATGTGGGAGCTTCATTAATTAGCCACCCTCTACTCAAATAAAACAACAAATCATACATATTTATTTTTATATATATAGATTATCAATGGGTGTTTACTAAGTGACATCCTACAACAGAAGATCATCAGCTAGGAGCAGTCACCACTAAACAGCAAGGTTTCGATACAGAGGAAATAAGAACAAGATTATAGTTATTTTATTTTTAAGAAGTACAATTAGCATAATGTAAAAGACCCTAAAAACAAAAAATTCTAACAAGCAGATCAAAAGAACCCAAGCCTTAAAATATTTATCTTTTTTAAGTTGTGAAAATGACAAAAACAAAAGGCCTACATTTAGATTCCAATTATTATATCTAAATATTCTGAATTTTCTGGAAAAAAAATAATTCTATCCATATTATTTGCTTACATTGAAGGATTAATTTCAGATCAAACCACAGGCACAGGATTAGCTCAAATTTAAAGCTACAGTAAAAGAGAAAGTGAAAATGAATAAAAACGCACTTACTTGCAAACGTGATGAAAGGAGAATAAAAAATATGGCAATAAACCTACAGTTTTGGAATACTGAGCTCACTATGTATTCCCACCTCGTGTCATCTTAAATGTTTTTGTGATGTCCTATATGTTTATACCATCCCTGATGATGGACTATGCTGCGTATTCTGAAACTGTCAAGTTACAACCTTTTTCATTCCCTTCTCATCATATTTGCAAATAAGTGCATTTTATTTATTTTCTCTTTATTTTAATACACGCATGTTAAGCCTTCTTATTAAAGTCACAGTCCCATTTACTTGTGATGACCTTGATCACGACTTTTTGGCCTCTTCTATTTTCAATTCAAACGGTTCCCTTGACTGCTGCCAGTAAATAATTGCAAAGTCTTGAAGAAGGGAGTAATTCAAAACAACAATTGCTCCAGTAGCAGATGGTCAGAAGAAATATTTGTGGATGAAAACAAATGCATTTAAAATATTTCACAATAAAAAAATTACTCTTCACAGACTAAATTAACCTATGAAAATTAAAACGAATACTAACAAAATAAAAAAATAAAAATTAACCAGAAATGTGGTACTTATTTATTAAAAAGTTTTTGTATTATTATATAAGACTTTTGCAGATTCCTTAAGTGATTGTGATTTAAATAATTGGATTTTCAAAGAATGAAGGAAATGTTTTACTTGTGCTCAGTAAGAAATATTATCGAGCAGAGTCTAGAGTATCAGCAGCATCTAGTCAATCAATTTCATTGATTTCACAAAGGCCTTCAATAGCGTACATCGTGAAACTCTTTGGAAGATCACTCGAATATACAGCATTCTGTGCCAGTTCACTGATCTGTTTCGCAACCTCTACCACGCATCCAGTTGCTGCCTACGGACCGAAAATTGCATCACAGACTTTTTCCCAAACGAGACCGGAGTCAGACAAGGTTGTGTTCTGTCTCCATTCCTATTCTTGCTGGCACTGGATTTTGTCCTTCGACAATCGGTTGATCAGCAAAATATTGGTCTACCATGGGGACATATAGGAAAGTTAGCGGATCTAGACTTCGCCGACAACATCGCGCTGTTAGCCACTACCCAACCTGACCTTGTTAAACATGACATCAGCCTTGGAACGAGAGTCAGTGGCACGAAGGCCAAAATAATTTGTATTGGATATGCAGGCATACGAACGACCATCATCATCGGACGAGAAAGATTTGAGGAGGTCGATCGGTTTAAGCATTTGGGCAGCGTCATCTCTTCAGATAGAGATGCGGATCACGACATTTTACATCTTGGCAATGCGGCAACGGTCATGCGATGCCTCCAACTGCTGTGGTGTAATAACACCATTGCGCTTGGGACCAAAATGCGGTTGCTTAATTCTATTGTAATGCCGACCGCTACCTACGCATGTGCAACGTGGAAGATGACAGCCAGAACTATCTGGCATTTAAATGTATTTCAGCAAAGATGTCTTAGATGCATCCTGAAGATCACGTATCACGATCGCGTTACAAACGAAGTAGTGCATCATCGGACGAAGACTCGCCCTTTCGAGCAAATTGTGGTTGAACACCAGATGCGATTCGCTGACATGTTCTCTGTCTGCTGCCGACCAGACTTCCACAAATGGCGATGTTGTGGATACCGCATCAAGGCAAGTAGAAGAGGGGACACTGATCACTTGGCGAAGAACATTTATTGAAGATCTTAGAGCCGTTGACATCTCCTGGGACAAAGCCGAAATCGTTGCGGCCGATCAAATACGATGGAGATCGCTTGTCGCCCGATGCGCCGTGAGGCATGGGAGGATCTGAGACTGAGACAGTAATTCACAGTGAAGAAATAAGTTTCAGCCGACATGCAAAAATAAGTTTAAAATATAAACAATTATAATTCAAAATTAAAAACATTCGTAAGTACATGATTTTTAAAGAAATGAAAATCAAATATCCAGAAATAAAAATTTCCTTGCAAATGTGCTTAATATAGTATCAATTACGAAGTATCGAAAACGACAAAATTGTAATTAAAAAAAAAGAAAATTACAATTTTATCACAAAAACATTTATAGTCGAATTATTATTTTTTCCATTAACATCTAAGAACAACTAAATACACTAATATTAGGCAATTAAAAAAAGTTCATTGTCATTTCTCCAAAAATAAATACTGCCAAAAGAAATTAAAGTAAAACAATAACATTTCTGAATTAACTACAAAATAAAAAAAAAATAAAAACTGTTATCTGCAGCTTTTTATAAACTTAAATAAATTCATTTTTAAAAATGTTACATCTAAATACAAAGAATATTTTCAATTGGAAATAACAATGCAATGTTGTAAGACATTCATGTTTCCCTTTCAAGTGAGCAGTTTTGCAAGAGAAAATAACCCGCAGCAAAGTGGTTCAATGGAATCCTATCTGTTGCCAGCCAACCCCTCCACAAGTTGCACTAGTCTGCTGCAAAGCAAATCAAGGGAACTGTACCTTAATTGGTCATCATTTTAAGACAATAAGATAGCAATCCATTGTTTCTTGATTCCAATGCTTTCCAAATGGCATTTCCGTAGGCCCTTCTTGCTCTAATTTCTTAACAATCTGTTAGATGTTCCCAGTCCTCTAATCCACCAAACAGCTCAAAAATTGATTAGGGCAACACCCACATGGATTGATTTGATGAATCTCACTTTTCTATTGAACAGCAGGATCAAAATAAATTATTTTATTTATTATAAAATTATAATTCTGACAAATGCAAATAAGACTCAAAACAAGAGACTGGCTCTACGTCATATTCCTACAATATCTGATTTAGATGCATTCAAAAGATTACAAATCTTTCTGATGGATAAATGCAATAGCAACGTCACTAACATGCCTCAGAGCACTATCATGAGATAATGAAGAATCTTAGCAAATTTTCTATTAGCCTCTCTCGCATTGCATCAATTATTTACTTGTATTTCTTTTGTCTTAAGTATCCCAAAGTCTTGAAACCATGAATAAAGTCTCATCCTGTATGAACAGTACTTCAAAACTACTGTTATCCTAACAATCTCAATGTGTGTATCTCATTCTCTTCACAGAAATGCAAATTAACATTGTAATATGAATTTGCATCATATCGTCACCGTTAAGAGAATGAGATAGCTTAATGTGCATTGATGAGATCATGTAATGGAAACAGGTGAGAACTTATGTATTTGTTGGTAAAATGGAAGCAGAGATATAGTAGCCGAATGTTTCAGAATATCGCACAAGTTCCTTTTTCTTCAAACAAAGGACAACACAAAACATGGACTACAGTACTGGAAGGACCAATAGAAATGACCTCCTGTTACTGGATTATAGGCTTTGAGTCAATTATTGTTCACCATTACTATTCTTTAGGAGATGCCACAAGACAAAACATGTGGCTAAAAACACTAATATTAATAGTAAATATTTTGCTCACCTGTTACCAAATTCTAGGCAATCACTTACCATTGCTATTAGTCTTTTGCAGAAGGTACTTATAGTTTTGTTTTATGTTGTCCTATATGTTTGTGCCTTCCCCTACAGATGGAATATAAACAATGTTCTCAAACTAAGATAATATACCTCTATACCAACAAGCCCGGAGGCAGAATGTTTTTTATCTTTCTGCAACGATTCATGCTAAGACGAAAAACTCTGCGGGTGAGGGCGTTTTTTCTGTTTATGTCTCGCAAAAAACGTTCGTTCTATACCAGGGGGCAGACTTGTATAAGTAAGGGCTACTTCGAGTATACTCCAAGTGGCACAGTCACCTTAAGACTAAAAAAAAAAAAAAATGGTATCTCCAAATCCATGACCGCGATCGACGTCTTGCCCACCCCTGTTCTACATGATATCTTTCTGCAGTCCTCATTGCTGTTCTGCGACAATGTCGCGCCGTCGCTTAATATTCTGCTTCTGGGCCAACAAGTAAACTGTTAAATGTATTGTCAATGTCTTTGTAATGATTCATCTACATTTGCATCCATCAAGCAACTTGCATTTCAACTGACTGGGTTGTCCATTAACTGAAAATCACAGTTTTACCAATATTACTATGAGTTCAATAGGAAAAATTTTTATTGACATTTTATGATAATCTTGCAGTAAAGAATTGTATTAAAACTTTTATTGTTATGGTTATTATTATTATTATTGCAATCAAAATATTATTCTACGTCTTAGTGCAATTATTAAAATGAAAGGATATATTTTAAATGAATTCAAGAAAGAAAAACAAATAGGAGCCATTTTTTTTTTTTTAATACAGTAAAACCTCGTTAAGTCGTCGTTTTCCTTTGGTCCCGACAAGGTCTCATAGACAATAATGTAAAATAACCCTCTTTTACTCGTCACCAAATTTAATTCTACTCCGGATAACTTGTCACCCTCAAAAATGGCGAAAAGCATCTTTATTCTCAATTTTGCTTGCTATCTTTTCTGCCCCGCCCCTTCACTCTTAAGAACGGGGAATTTTCACGTGGGAAATTCACTTGGAAAATTACACACTTCTCGCTGTGACTATTGTCAAGAGTAGACGTTTTCTTAACCGCTACTGAGTGTGATTTTACTTCATAGCAAGCCCCGAAAATTTAAAAGCGATCGAAATTGTTTTTCTTCCTCCAAATGTAACTTCTTCAGCCTTTAGATCAAGGGATAATTCTTGACTTTAAACGAAAGTACAAAAAAATGCTTGTAAAGGACATGATAAAAGCCTTGGATAGGAATGAAAAGCTAGAAGTTTCGGTTTTAGATACAATTAACTATGTACACAAAAGTTGGAGTTCCATTTCATTACTAAGTGTTTCGAATTGTTACCAGTAATCAGCACCTTCATCAATCAACACTGTTGGATTATTTTAATGTCAGTAAAAGAAAATAAAATGTGGTAAGTATAAAATGGTTTTTTTTTTTTTATTTTCCACTCATTCATTTGCATATATTGATTTCTGAAAATCTTGTGTTTCTCACCGAATCCTACATTTCATAAAATTTCATAAAAATATTGTATTGCAGTGTTTTTTTTTTTGTTTTTTTTTAAAAAATGCCCACCCCGTTTAAGTTGTCACTCCGCTTAAGTCGTCAAAAGTGTTCGGTCCCTTGAGTGACGACTTAACGAGGTTTTACTGTAATATAATAGGTGTGTGTTTTAACATCATCTTAAGATTCAGGCAAATGTTTTTCATTATAAAACCTGCATTCCTCTGATGATAAAACGTTTTCAATTTCCTTTAAAAAACAAAAGCAAACAAACAATTTCTGTCAGAATATTTGTACTTCTGAATATTTGTCAGAAAACCCACCTATATTCGATCTTCCAATAGTGTAATCAAGTAATGGAATATACTTGATTTTTATTTTAAGATAAATTAGATAAGAAAATGAATTGAAACAAATGAAGTACATTACAATTTATTTGCAGTATTCATCCATGCCTGCATCAAAACTAACCTGAAAACTATGTTTCACAGCATTAAGCAAATCTGTGTCCAACATTAATTTTAACCTTTCTAATTTACAGAGAATTCAAATGGCTTCTATTAGAAGTAACAAAAGTACTGATCACTTTTAATTTCATTGGATTTCTCTTTTTGATAAAAGTTGTTTAAAATAAATAAATCAAAAACTATCAAATTGTGGCCAAACTGCACGACCCTCAAAACTCCTGTTATAACAATTATTTAAAATATAACCAAGAGGACATTTTCAGTTTTTTTTTCTGTTCAAATATGTTTTCGAGGTAATTTCAGAAATTAGAAAGAACTATCAAATTCCTGAAGTTACTGAAAAAAAAAAATCACAATTGTACAAAAAAATACGTATAGACAAGGTTGTTAACAAAGTTCCTCTACATAGAAAGCTACGTTTAAGGCTCCAAATGGACCAAGGTTACTTTAAATGATGCACTTGCTGTTTACTGGAAAAAAAAAAAAGCATAAAAAACGGCCAATACATGGCACTGTAACAATAGCTAACCATAACTAATGTAAAAATAAGTGTTAATTAAAAAAAAAAAAAAAGCTTAAATAATGAAGATACTAAAAAGTAACACAAGAACTAACAAAAGACAAGAAGCAATTCCGTCAAATTCGACTAGTTTTAAGTTCCGTGCCAAGGGTGGAATGAAGAGTTTTGTCACTGGCCACATGTCACTCACTGATTGGAGTTGCATCACGGTCATGCATAATGTTGACTCACAGCTCTATAAAAGGAAAGAAAGCTCTTCAAAAGCAGTAGATGCTTACTGGCACTTCACAAGCAATACCAACATTGCAGGTAAAAGAGCTATTGGTGAAGTTGTTCTATCAGAACTATAACAATGCAGCTGCGGCTCTTAGGGATTTCCATGTAAGATGTGGAGGAATATCTGCTTGCACTGTCCACAAAATTGTAGCAAAATTTGAAGCAAAGGACAACTTGGAGTTCTACCAGGTAGAAGTAAAAAACGAGTGGACTCTTCTAGAGTTGAAGATGTGGCTACGGCTGTCATGCCACATCAATCTCCATATGGTAGTGTAAGTGGACCAGCTGTTGCCCGTGCAGTGGACATGCCACTGTAAGGCTGGTGCAGTACTAACTGTACAAGATAAGGAGTCTACAGCAGCTACAACATGTATAACATATGCACTTCAAATCCTGGTGTGAATGACAGTTGATATCACTTGGCCATGGAACATTCTTTAGAGTAATGAAGCCCACTTCTGCTTAAATGGGCAAGTGAATACCCACAACTGTTTATATGGGCAACCATCATGTTATCCAAGAGGCCCTGTTGCATTGTCCAAAAGTGACTGTGTGCTTTGGATTTATGGCTAATTTCATCATTGGGCCAACCTGTCTCCACACCTGTTCCATAACCAGACAGTGGTATTGTATGTTGGCGAATTTTGTGATACCAGAGCTTCAACAATGCGAGTGCCTTCAGGAAACCATATTCATGCAAGACAGTGCACCACCCCACATCACCCATTGCGTTCAAAATTTGTGAAGGCAGCACTTTACAAATGAATGGGTTATCAGCCGTAATTTCCAGACAACTTTGCCTCTCTGATCACCCGACCTCCCCCCATGTGACTTCTGGTTGTGTTTTGAAGAAACAGATGTAACATGAAAGATGAGAAACTGTCAGATCTGAAGGACAGCATTAGACATTGTTCTAGCAATTCTAGCAGAAGTATTGCTTTCTGCATTGTTGACAACAATGGTGGACACACAGAACATTTGTAATGCTATTCAATTGATTTGTATTGTTATAGTGCCTTCTACTGGCCATTTTTTTGTACTTTCTTTATTTTTTCAATAAACGGCAAGTGCATCGTTTGAAGTACCTGTTGTCCAAATTTCTTTCATTTGGAGCTTTAGAAAATACTCCAGATCCCTCTAAAATATAGAGGAACTTTATTGTTAATAACGCCATGTGTGTGGTGTGGGTGTGTATATAGATAGATAGATAAATTTTAAAGAAATAGATACTAAGAAAGTAAAAATAAATTGTCCAAATAGATAGTATGTCTTATTTTTTTGATATTTTCAATATTTATGAAATATATTTTCTTACGATGTATTCAAGAAGTTTACACCAGTTTCATTTACCAGCATTTCCAACATAAATACTGAAAGAAATTTATACAACTGTACTTTGACATAATATATGTATATATCTATATTTCAGATGGCTGAATATCAAACTTTAGTATTAAAATATTAACAATACTATTAAAAAAATCTCAAGGTGATTTACCTTTGGGAAATACATGACAAGAGATATTTAATGCTTACAATAGCTTTTAATTAGGGTTCCAGCACAACCATAAGATTTAAAATATATATACTCTAGGAAAGTGTCTGATTTTTCTTATATCTTACATTAGAAAAGTCAAACTTCCTTGAAGTCACAAGCACTTAATTAAGGCAAGGCAAATGTTATTCCTCCATTGCTTTGTTCTCTTTTTCAATTAGCTTTGAAGCAAAAGCATAAAGAGGACTTATTTTCCCCGTAATGCAGCATCAATCTAACATCAACAAACTGAAGACAAGTGTGTTAACATAAGTAAACATTTAATGATATTTTACTAAAAACTAAAACTTACAATTGAATTTTGCATTGACAAGATAAGCAAGATATTTATCCAAATATATACTTGACCTCACAAGTTCAAATTATTTACTTTAATTTCTTCCAAAATTATGCATTTCATTAAAAGAATGTCTATCCGTGTAATGAAGACTACTTGATAGCTTACATATACTATTTTCAACCATATTTTTTAAATTTCTGTTTAGAGAAGACGTGAATAAATGATGCAGTGAATCCTACATCACTGTTCCAATGGTGCAAAACATTCAAGAAAGAGTTGCCAGAAATGTAGTCAATGATAATTGCACAGACTGATAACTCTTAGCATTAAAATGTTTATCCAAGTGCCAGAACAAACTGAAACTTAACAGACTGCACTACAATACGTAATAAAACACAGGGCTCCTTGTGGGCCAATAAATGTAACTGTGTCAACATCAAATAAACAATATCTTCAAAAGTAAACAACAAAACTTTCAGAACAATGAAGCAAATGCATTTTACTGGAGAATAAATAAATAAATAAATGATTCTAGTATGCTATTATTTTTTTCTTTTAATTGTAAATAAAAAATAAATTCAAATCAAAGTCAAATGTAATATATTTAACTGATTAAGTTTCCTAGTGCTGAAATAATGGATACTTATTCACTATATGAGATGTCTCAGAAGGAAAGGCCAATATTGTGAGAGATCAAAGTATTGGATCATTCTATGAAGAAAGCTTACATCTGTCACATTCCAACTGAGATAGAGAATGCAACTTAGTTAATGATAAGAAAATAGTTTACATACTGTTTCTAAAATATATTATTCAAATTTGTAGTAGTTTACAATAAATTTTCAAAAACTGCACTATCCACACCACAATGATTCCCTTTGAGATAAAGAGTCAAATTCTAAATTCAATCTATTCCAATCTACCTATCTCATTCAGAAGAGGACAGAGTCATAAGCTTTTTTTTTCCTCCTTGGAATTCTATTTATTCTTTAGAGTAAAATTGTAATTTTAAAGAAAATTTAACTTTAACTCTTCACTTCTCACAACCAAAAACTTTCCTTACTCATCTGACCATGTAATAAGAAGCAAAACTACCAATCGGCAATGCTGTTTCTTGCATCAAAAATCACTTTTATAGGAATAATAAATGGGAGGAGGATCTTTCTGTATCATGTTTTCAGTGACAGTAATCGTCTTTCTTCCATTACTTTACAAAAAACTTCCTAAAAAATTATGACGCTTCTCAAAAACACAACAAGGATTTGAATTATGATGATACTCAAGGAAAAGTCGATTAGGATTGTTTCACTGAAAGCAACAGGCAGTTAAGTCCTAAGTGGTTGGGCTTTGTTCTTGCTCCAATTTACTTCCATTATAAATTTTGTTAAATTTAATTTTTTGTAATAAACGAAAAACACAAGTTTTACAAATGATTATCAGGGAAAAAAATGCAAAAAATATCCTTTCATTTTGGAGCATCCAGATTGAAGAAAAAGAAAACCACAAAGGTTAAAGATAACAAACACAATTATTCAAATTTATAATTGTTTTGTTCTCAATTTTAGGTTTAAAAAAAAATTCATCTTTAATTTAAATATTTTCACAAGAGCTTTCTAAAAATTAAAAAATTGCTTGAGTATTTTTTTTTAAGATTTCCATGTCAATCTAAGATGGAATATTTATAGAAAGGACAGATTTCAAAGACAACACAGTTTAAAAAGCCTTTAAGGAATTATGTAAGAAACATACCTGTAAAGGATTAAAAAAAAAAAAAAAGGCAAGGTTTAATGAATATTAAAGACAACCTCTGAAAGATATCACGAAATGTTCCTCAATACCTAATTCTGATACAAAAAAAGCAATGATATTTTCAGAATCTAGTCAAAAGAACAACTGCAATGTCTACTTCTACGAAGATATCTTAAACATTTACCTAAGTATATTAATAATTAAATTATAGAAATTGGAACACATTGTTCATCAAACACTCCTGAACATAGGGTCTTTATGAGCTTCAATAGATAGCACATTCATCACTAAACAGAACTCTTCATTGACCTTCTCTGGCTGGGGATCCGAGAACCTTCCTTCACCTTTTCCATGGCCACCACACCAGACAATTCTCTGTGGCGGATCATTAAACAGGAAATCCATAAACAGTGGTATGTTCCCACGCCGAATTGCAGACTGCTGTGAGCAAAGTCTTCACAACTGTCATGCCACAACAAATGAGCATAGGGACCTGAAGATGCTTCAGTCTGTGCATAGACCATGGAGGAGTGCAGACAGATGTGTTGGATCCATATAGACACATCAATTCATTTCAAATCCAGTTTACTGATGGGGTAAAGGATTTTTCACCCACTCTATACTGTGGGACAAACACAGACAGATGATCTTCTGATGACCTCTCAGCTTAGACTTATCTCTACAGACAGATCTCTCACAGATGTCACCTATCTGAACATCATTAATGATCAAATACACCTCTTTATAGCTAACTGTTTTCCTGATGGAGATGCCAAGTCATACAGCTCAGATTGTCAGGAATGGTTCTCAGAACACGAGAAAGAGTTCCAGCAACTACCATGGCTTCCAAATTCCGACATAAATCTGATCAAGCATTTGTGGTTTGAATTGGAGAAACATATTTGTAATGCAACCTGTCAACCACGTAATTTGCAGGAATGAATGGTGACATAGTGGTACCAGCTACCAGTATCTCATACAATCCATGCCTCTCCGGGTGAAGGCTGTTTTGATAGCAAAAGGTGGATCAACATCATATTAAGTAATAGGTCCCAATGTTTTGGCTGATCAGTGTACATATAGCTTAAGATTCAAAAAAGGTTGGCATAAAGTATCATGCTTGAACTATTCTGAAACGAATAGCCAAAATGAGAACTCCGATTACTGATAAAGATAGAAATGCAGTCATCTAAGACAGAAGTGGGATGTCACGTAACAAATCAGAAAGAAAGAAATCACAGAGTTAATTCACAAAATATCAGGTTTGTTGATGTAAAATACGTGATAGTAAACAAGTGATAGAAGAATCAAAGATGAATCATAATCTGTCCTCACAATGTTAACGATGAAATAAAAAATATACTTCTCAATTATGCTAACAGTTGGAGATATGCCAGCTTTTATCCTACTTCTTATAGAACATAAATTAAAAACATTTTATCCATTGATAACCAACCTCCTTTTCATACAAAAATATATGTATACAAAAGTACATTTATAACCGTTTATTTTTTTAAATTCCCAAAAAAAAGCATGAATGTTGCATATTTTTAGTTCATAATAAATGAGAATGACTAAATGAAGTTGCAGCAACATGCAGATTGACAAACACTTGTACCCAAAGGTTTTGCACTAATCTGTGGGGTTTTTTTTCTTGCTGGAATTACCACAGCAGGAAAACTGAAAGGATAAACATTTTTTTGAAGCATGTTTTATACAATAATGAAAACAAAGACTCCTTTCATTTTCTTTCAAGCAAAGTCTTAATCATTTCAATATTTGTTGAATTGAATTCAAGTTATTTGTATTTGCCACTTGTTTGAATGAATTTCAAGAAAGCATTCTTCAATTATAATGGACAAATCCAAGTACAGTAGAGCCCAGATTATCCACGGGATTGGGTGGCAAGGGCTTCGCGGATAACGAAAATCGCAGATAACCCGAAAAAAGACTAAAATCAGGTGTAAACACGAAAAAAAATATTTCACCATTAAAAACTATGTTTTATCGTACAAAAAACATAATATGTGAAACTTTTAAAATATGTACAATAAAGCAGAAATCTTTACTCTACGTTTGCATCCACAAATTCCAAGAAGGCCTATAGGATTACGATGCAAATAAACCTGTCAGTAATTTTCGACCTTTGCACTGTAGGGCTTATTGTACTTTCCCTGTTGTTGGCTTGGATTAAAATTGCTTTTTTTTGAGGTTCGTAATTAAAAAATTTTTTCGCGGCACTCACAGATAAGCAGGGCTCTACTGTACTTAATTCATCCAAAAACAACAATCAATGTTCATCCTGGAAAACTTTTTCAATTGTCACTATTTAAATCTTGGTTTATTTACTTAATTCCATTTTATACATTGGCACCTAACGCTAAGTTCTAATAAAGTTCTGAGACAAAATCCAGATTTGTCAATAAAAATCAGAGGTAGATTTGAGGATAAATAGAAACAGGTTATCACTGTTTTGAACAGAAATGGAAACATCGTTCACTAAGAATGGTTGGAGATGAAAAACTGGGGAAAAGGTGTAAAAAGTACATAATCAAAACTATTCCTGATATCAAAACAATTTGAAGCAAAAGTTCCTGGACTGAGAATTTAGCATTCAAATCATTTTTGTCACCAGAGAATAATTTTGCACATATTAGTTAAAATATACGATATTAGTCTTAATTGGTTGAAAAACTCACTTGATTAAAGTAATGTCATTTATACAGTGGCCTTCTTCAACTGATTCTACAACAACTTAAAAGCCTTTCAAGTTATTACTAAACATCTCACTAGTAGGTAAAAACACTCATTTATTTATACTCACCCCTTCAGGACCGGCAACGACGACGTGGAAATACCTGGCATTCTGCTCATCGGGAACAGCACTAATTCCTGGCACAGGTTCAGCCATTAGTCGCTGGGTTTCCTAAATAAAACAAATCAATGAATATAAACTGTTGTTGGAAAACAATCAGTCAATTGCTGACACCAAGCAGATTTCTTTGTGAATTCAATGTCACTGACTATCAAGATATCAAATAAAAAAAACAAAAAAAAAACAACAGAAGCAAAGACTTTAAATACAAATGCAGCACTAATATTATCTTAGTTCAGTTCCATAGCTTTCCAGTTTATAAGAATGCACATAAATCATTGTTTACAATCATCAAACAAGTCTTAAATGTTTGTCCCATACCTCCTCTTTAAAAACTTTAAACAAAAAGTGACAAATCGAAATTATATATGACGATAATAACTGACTAATATTACACATTTTATGCCAATTGGGGAATGATAGTCTTTGTTCTTCTGGTAATTCCAACAACTTATCTTTAAATTATTAAATAAATACAAATCATTAATATCCAAACTGGAAAATGAATGTTAAAAGAAATGCACACTTGTTCATGAAATTATCAGAATGGTCAAAAAATTATAACCCTGGTGTGATTTAATTTTTTGGTGCATTTTCTAATTGATGCTCCATTTACTTAAATCATTCTCTGTATAATAGCTATCTGCTTCAATAACATGCACTGTTGTTAATATTTTAGTTTTGTTCCAGTGTAAGTCTGCACTGTTCTCATGTTTTTGTTTTTTTACCCTCCATTCTATTTTATTTATAATCCTGCAATCTAAAGTGATGGCATCTCATTCTCGACATCCTAATATTTAGAATAAAAATAAATTCATCTCATTTGTAAAGGATTAAAATCGAAATGAACCAATTGGAACTTCATAGTCAAATCAAAGTAGATCTTTAGGAAAATGGTCACTCAGTCCAAGTGTTGACAATTTGTCAATACTTTATCAGTGCTTCCCAAATCAACTAAATCGCTTTCACGCCATCTGACGGTGATCTTTTGTATGATGTTATTTAAACCAATAACAGATTAAGGTATCTACCTGATAGGTGTATTATTGAACATCCGACACTACCTTTGCTTCAGAATAATAAACGAGAAAACAATGGACGATTTCAAATTAAAACATTTTCTAAAACTAAAGCTTTTTATCTTTCCAGTTTTGATATCTTTTATAACTGTCACTTTTGAAATGTACATATATAAAAAAGAAACGAATCACCGACATACGTTTGGGAACCTCTTTCTAAGACTTAAGTTAATCAATCCAAGCTTTAAATCAGACTTAAAAGAACGACTTGTTCATTGTTGAAAAACAACTCTTAATTATAAGGGTTTCAATACGTCGCACTTGTTTTATTACCCAAAGCTTTAATTTTGTTTAATATACTTAGAGGGAATTGTGTTCTACTCGTTTCAAATGGAAGGAAATCAGTATTTTATTAAAAACAATAAGGGAAAAAAATCCCAAAAAAAAACCCCAAACCCTTTCGCCCAACCACCACCGAGCAATGAATGACACTTTTCAGATTAGGCTTAAGTCTTTTAGGCGACTTCGAATACCGATAGATACAAAATTAGGCGGTTTCAAACTCAACTTTCGCCTCATCCATCGAGAATCAGTGTACCTTAATTATTCTCCTCGGCAAACCAGCCATTTTACCGAGTTTTCCCGCCTCAAAAGAGGAAAAATTGAGAGACTGTGGTTCGACACCGCTTCTTTCTTTGCACTATTCAATATGGCCGACAACAATTCAGAGATGGTGCCGCTGACTCAGCCGCAGTTTCGTATTTCATAGTTCTTTGCCTTTCCACCAGGACTAATAACAGTATTGTTAAAAAGAAAAACAACTGTGTTGAAAATTACGAAAAATAATTATTATCAATGAAACGAAACATTGAATTTGTTTTTTATTATTATTATTAACATTAAAGCATTTAATCATTTTATCGTTAAAATAAAGTATAGTTCCGTCTGAAGTTAATAGGAAAGAAGAAAGGAAAAATTAGTATAATTTAAAATGTTTCTTGGATGTGAATCTCAGAGTTTTCTTCAAATAGATAAAAAGCAATCAGCACAATAAAATAAAAAAGAACTTATAATTAACAAATTTATAGAATCAAAATACAAAAACAAACAATCTCATTTCACTCTTTCGTTTATGAAATTATAAGTTACTAAACTTATAATTTCATAAATATAACTAATTAAGAGAGAAAAGGTTTGCAAATTGTCTTTAAGATTTCCAATTAATATTAAATAATATTAAATTAACTTTTAAAACTAAAATAGTAATCGGCAGAATTCTTTTCTTTTTTCTTTATTTAGGGGTGATATTATGAGAAGAAAGGTGAAATTTTTCTTTTCTTTTTAGTGGAAAGAAAACCATACCAACTGTCCTTATACATGAGGGGCTTCTCTAGAGGACATCGCCAAATTAAATCATACCGCCCACTCACTGCAGGAATGCAGGATGAGCATGCCTCTAAGATTCTCTAATTCTTATACAATTGAATCTAACAAGTAAAAAATATTTGTAACATCAGTTTAGCATAATTCTTGATCTCAAGGGTATATTCTTGGTCTCAAGGACATAGGTTTAGATTTTCTGTTGTCTATCTGTGATTATTTCTTCATTCTGTAATAGTATAGTATAGGAAATTTTAAAAAATTACGAATATCATTTAGGAATATAGCAGCTAAAATGATTCAGTCCAAAATTCTATCTCCCTTTTTTCATTGCAACTAAAAACACAAAAAGCAAACATTTACTGGAATCCTGCTCAATTCTGGCTTTCACTGAAGCCAAGTAAAGAATAGATAAAGTGAAACGTTCGTTCTTGCAAGAAAACATGTTGACTTTGATGAGATCAGAAATATGGTTGCAATTGATCTACAACACAGATAGAGAAGAAGTTAAACATGGAACTGTTCCAAGATAGTAATGCAAGGAATCTTTAACTCGTGAAGAGACATTAAATGGTTTTTCTTATGGGGAGTTATTGTAAGATGGAGCAGTAAGACATTAGCCATGGCTTGGAGAAAACGAGAAATATAGGATTGTCAGCAGACACATTGGGAGATATCAAAGTAAAGAGAAAGTCAATGTTGAAAACTCGACAGAACGTTTTGAAAAAAAAAAAAAAAAATAGAAAAAGAGGAATGAAAAAAGGCAGTCTTATTATTTGTCAGCCTAAAAGTGCATTTGAAATAAGAAATAGGGAAAGTGACCAATTTCTTGGACCTAAAAAATTAAATTAGAATTAATAAAAATTGAAAAGAATTTTCTAAAACTGCTACAAAAAAATAATAAACGAAAATTTTAGAGATTGATAATATTTCATTAGAAATGAAAACAGAAGATTTAATGCACATATATTAGAAAAGAGATAAAAATACATGCAAAATTAGGAAAAATTAATGTTTTTAATCCCTTTGTAAAAATCCTTATATTTAAAAAGGTCCTTGTAAATAAAAATCCTCTTCATATTTCATTTTTAAATGGATATAGAAGAATTCTGTCTGTTTTATGTTCTTCACTGTATAATAATATTTCATCAAATAAGAGAATATTTTTCTATTAATTAAGGGAAATTAATTCCCAACTCCAAGTCTTGCCTTTAAGTTGTTGTTGTTTTTGTTTTTGATATGAACCTGTCATTTGGAATGCTATTCATAAAACAATGTTATATTCCACAATGTAAAAAACAAAACAAAAGTAAAGTGTTTTCGATTTCTTTATGTTCTTTTTTATTAGAAATTAATTTATCTTAGATACTATCTAACAAGTTGCAGTTAAAAAGAGTCTAATTTCATAATGATAGAATCAAGTTGAATCACTTCAATTTAGAAAGTGTGTTTTAATCAACACAGGATTATTTCTGTTACTCCCTTTAGGATTCACTTCAGACAAAGAATTATCAAAAACGTAGCCAATGAAGGAATCTATGCTTTCTTGTTAGGAAGTGTCATTTTTCTCCTGATTGCAATTATAACCTTTTAACAAAAACGGGATTCATTTTGATTTTTAAACCTGATTCTGTTAATAATTCTGACAATTCTTGTCTTTGGATGGATTATAAATTAGTACAGTTTAGGTTTTATTATGGAAAAGGAAGATGTTGATAAATCAATTATGCAAATGATACGAACATTAAAAAAAAGTTAAGATGAATTCTGCAATAGGAAAGAAATATAACAGGGTTGATCTTTGACACCAACTTTGTTTAAATATACAATTCAAAGACTGAAATGGAATTAAAATATAATCTAGACCCTTTGAACGTTGCAAGAGGAATTGAGTTATCTCACTTGTAGCACAGATTGTTGGTTGGCAGTGTTTTGGATTGGTTGGGCCAACAGTTATAAGGGCTAGGAAGAAAATTGGAGGGAAACATAGATTATATTCATTGGAGATACTGAACATTCCAGATTTTAGTTGTACAAAACAAAATGATTCTTATGAATACAAAGAAGATTAATGAACAGAAATGTTTAGATCAATTCTGTGGAGAAAAAAAATATTTTATTGAAAATTCAATTGTTTATTTCTAAATCCAAAGTGTAAGAAACAGATACTTGGAGAGTTGGACTGAAGAAGTAAATTTTCAACTACAGAAACAGGATTTGAAGGCGCTCAGTAAAAAATATCAAAGTAAAAGTAGATGGAAATAACCAGAATGAAGCTGAATAAGAAGAATTTAAGAGAAACAATTAAGATCTTAGGAAGAGAAGAGTCAATCATTGATGGATTCCACAATGGGAAAAGAATACCGGTATGATATGAGGTTCTTAAACTTGCGGCTACAACAGTTGGAAGTCTTGGTAACAGTTCCTTGATTAGAAACATTTCTTTCTTTCTTTCTTTATTTTTGTATTTCTTAGAGGCGTAATCGATCATTGTAAGATGAACGTAGTAGAGTAGTACAATATTTGATAGGCAGAGAACAACGTCAATAGTAGCTATGATAATGTAAAAAAAAATAAAAAAAAACTTTAATTGTTAGTCCTTTACTAATTGACATTATGCAGTTGGCATTCTGTATTCAGTTGTTTATTATTCGACGTTTGAAGTTTGGTGGCTCAAAGGTATCCAGGGTATCAAAATTATGCAATATGAATGTAATTTAGAAAATGGCCGCCAATGCGCATACTTACAGTAGTTTTCAAGCTATAGCGAACAAACGGCTAACTTTGAAACCGAAACAGAAACAAAATGTAAAGGATAAAATTTGCTACAAAAAAAAGTTCAACTTTTTTTACATAACTGTAATGGTTAGGCAGAAAACAAAAGTTAGTAACCGAAATTTCAACTGAATTAATACTTTTCTTATGAATTCAGTTGAAATTTCGGAATTCATACTTTACTTACGAATTCAATTGAAATTTCGGAATTCATACTTTACTTACGAATTCAGTTGAAATTTCGGAATTCATACTTTACTTACGAATTCAATTGAAATTTCGGAATTCATACTTTACTTACGAATTCAGTTGAAATTTCGGAATTCATACTTTACTTACGAATTCAGTTGAAATTTCGGAATTCATACTTTACTTACGAATTCAATTGAAATTTCGGAATTCATACTTTACTTACGAATTCAGTTGAAATTTCGGAATTCATACTTTACTTACGATTCAGTTGAAATTTCGGAATTCATACTTTACTTATGAATTCAGTTGAAATTTCTGAATTCATACTTTACTTATGAATTCAGTTGAAATTTCGGAATTCATACTTTACTTACGAATTCAGTTGAAATTTCGGAATTCATACTTTACTTACGAATTCAGTTGAAATTTCGGAATTCATACTTTACTTAAGAATTCAGTTGAAATTTCGGAATTCATACTTTACTTATGAATTCAGTTGAAATTTCGGAATTCATACTTTACTTATGAATTTAGTTGAAATTTCGGTTACTAACTTTTGTTTTTATCAAATAGTAACGGTTAATTTAAATAAAAAAAATACGAAGATAGTAAAATATTGAGAATTAAACTGGCCACAAAGCACTTTCTGATCAAATGTTCCATATCTTTAATATGTAGGCAGATAAACTTGACTATAGTTAGATTGTGTGCCGCGCTCCTGTGGAAGTGGGGCGCTGAGGGGGTAACTGTCAACTCATAATATACTCATTGTTATACTTATAAGTAAACTTGAATGCATATGTATATATACAGTCAAACCCCGCTATAGTGAACTTCAAGAGACCGAAATTTCGATTCACTATAACTGGGAGTTCACTATATCCGTTCCGTTATACGTGCATTGCACGTCACGGGACCAAACATTTCGTTCATTATATCCGGGAGTTCATCTTCTGAGTTTTTCGAGTAATATTAAATTCCCCTGGGTAGATCACCACTCTATCGCAGAGTAAGTTCAGTGATAGGGCTGCTATCTTATGGTCTTTGAACTTGCCAATGAATAGCATTTCCTCTATTCAGAAATTGTGGTTATACCGCCAATACTCGGTCGTCAGAGCCTCTTTCGTTAAGATCCAGACTGCACCACAAGGAGGCGAGGTTGACATTTGATTAGGAGTGGCTGTATTTTACGCTTCACTAATCCATTAGCAGTCCGTTTAATTTTCATTAAACAGAAAATAAGGTAATTTTTAAGAAACTCAAAATTTACCTCCTTGAACAAGAAAGTATTAGAAATTTATACAGAAATAGACTGAAAGACAAGATAACAGAATCTACAAACAACATAGAATTAGATTGGAAAAACATCAAAGAAGGAGTATTACATGCAGCAGAGGAAAGTTTAGGCTATAAATCACATAAAAACAAGAAATGGATTAGAACTTGGAACGAAGATCTACAGGAAAAGATTTGGAAAAAAAAGCAAGCTTTCAAAATTTATCTACAAAATAAAAACACAAACAATTATGTAGAATATAAAAAATTGCGAGCAGAAGTTAGGAAACTATCACGGAAAACACGTAGAGAAGATTGGGATAAATTTGTTAAATCTTTAGAACATGACATCACAGGATCCCAAAGAATAGGCTTCAAAATTTTCAGACAACTACAATGTACAGAAAATGATAAATTAAGAATGAATTTAATACCAGAAGAAAAATGGAAAAAACATTACAAGTCACTCTGGAATGAAGAAGATCAGGTAGAAGTTGAGAATGATTTTCAGAAATTTGATAATACAACGGAAAGCTCAGATGGAATTACAATGGATGAATTAGAAAATGCCTTAAATAACTCAAAGAACAGGAAAAGTCCGGGATCAGATGGGATATATATAGAATTATTTAAATATGGAGATGAAAAATTAAAAGAAAAATTACTCAATCTTTTTAATGAGATCTGGAAGAAACAACAAATACCAACGGAATGGGAAACTGGAATAGTAATTAGTATACATAAAAAAGGACCAAAGGATAATTGTCAAAATTATAGAGGAATAACATTACTACAGACAGCATACAAATTATTTACGAACATTATAAAAAATAAATTAACCCAGTTTACAGATACTTATTTAGAAGAAGAACAGTGTGGATTTAGGAAAGGAAGAGGATGTACAGATGCTATATTCACATTGCAGCAATTACTTGAAAAAAGAAGAGAGTTTAATTTGCCAACATACCTACTTTTCATTGATTACTAGAAAGCTTATGACAACCTAAACAGAAATTTACCGTGGAAAATTATGGAAGAAGATAAAATTCCGAAGAAATTAATTGATGTAATTAGAAGTATATATAGAGAAACAAAAATTAATATAAAATTCATGAAAGGGAAAATATCAGAGCCTTTAACTGTAAATAAAGGAGTGAGACAAGGATGTGGACTTTCCACAATACTTTTCAACATATATATAAATAGAATTCTAAAAGAATGGAAATCAATATATAAAAATGGAATCCAGATCACAAAAGATAAAAAATTGAAGACATTACTATATGCTGACGATCAAGTTTTGATAGCAAATTCAGAAGATGAACTTCAAATTGGAGCAAATCATTTAAATACTAACTCAAAAAAATTATAAAATGAAAATTTGGGAATTAAAAACAAAATCCAAATGTGTGGAAACCAAATACAAAGAGTGAAAATTGTAATTAATGGAAAAATAATAGAACAAGTATCAGAGTTTAAATATTTAGGAAACATAATTTCATGTTATAACGATGAGGCAAACCTGATATCAAACATACAGACATACAACAGAATGAATGGAATAATTAGAAGAAGATTTGGAAAACAAATGACGAAAGAAACACTACTAAGCACTTAATTACTACTTCACTTTGGCTTCACCTCGGCAATATTTCGTTTTAATTAAAAAACTTTGTCTAGCCATAAACCAGCCATTCCTAAACACTAAAAACGAATGGAAAATACAAATCAAGAATTTAAAATAATACTTATGTTAACAAATGAGAACGTGAAACATCACGTGTATAAAAACTTAATTAACAATACCAAATAAATGATCAAATTACGATTCTTCGAAATTATTTTCTTGCCAAATCTCTTTTTTAATTTCTCAAATTTTAAAGTCTCTATATCTTGAAATAGTC
>JAFIDM010001028.1:4079663-4095017 GCA_023159025.1 Thereuonema tuberculata
ATGTGAGTCTTGGCAACTTATTTTACACGAAGTGTTTTGGGTGGGATCTTATTAATTTCCTACAGCTACAACAATGGCTCGGCAACCCCCTACCATCCACTCAGTGGGGTTGGGCCAGGGGAGACAATGGCATCCTACAGCCAGTGATAACCAACGATCCTGTGGCACCTGACTCCATTCTCAACACCATATTTTGCCGATGCACGACTGGGTGTGGGGTGCGCTGCGGGTGCCGGAAAGCAGGCATTGCCTGCTCCAGTGTCTGCGGCGTATGCTTCGGCTCGTGCACTAACGGAGCCCCCATCGAAGACACCGTCAACGATGACGATAGTTTCGATTTCGAAGATAATTAGGACGTCGACAATTAATGTGGATTTCATATTGAGGAATATACGTGCCATTTTTAACTACAAAACAAACATTTTTTCCAAACTGTCCATTTTCCCCCCTCCATATCTCCTTCAGTATACATCCCAGCAAAAAAGTGTATAGGGCCTGTTTTGTAGAGAATTTTATATAAATTAATTTAATATCTGGACTTGTTTTGCTGTAGGCCGCAGTTTTCTAGTTATTTACGAAAAAGTGAAAAAAGGGACCTTTAAACCCCCACCCACCCCTTAGTTCCACCCCCACCCATCAGTATTTTTAGTATGTTGCTCAGGACACCTTACCCTACAACTGTGCCAAAATTGGCTTTTACACGAATTATTCCCCCTATTTTTCCTTCGTTGCCTGGACTAAATGTGTTTCTTGTAGTTGCGTGTGGGAATGACTTGGTCCTTTATCGCGATCATGAACCCTTCGGTCTCCCCAAACAGCTCACCACTCATCAGTCATCTGTTCGACGCTTCCAAGTCGACATGAGGCTGGCTGAGTTCGTGGCGATGTCTGCCATGGAGTTCCTTACGAGCCCATGATTCACGTAGCTGCTGTGTGTGGGTGTCAGGGGTGGTGAGTGTTAGAGAAGGGTTTGCGAGGTCCAGGGGTGTGAGGTGTGTGTCAGCCTTGACAATGGCTGAGTGCAGTGAAGAGTGTTGTGCTCTTTGGTGGAAGTGTTCCGTAAGAGTGTGTACTTGTTTTTCGTGTAGAGTGATGAGATTGATGAGTCCTCGGCCTCCCTCCTTGCGGGGAAGAGTCATCCTTTCCGTAGCGGACTTGGGGTGGTGCATGTTGTGTTTCGTGAATGTAGTGCGTGTTGTCCGTTGTAGTGCTTCGAGTTCAGTGTTTGTCCATGGAATTATGCCGAACGAATATGTTAGTGTGGGGACGGCAAAAGTGTTGATGGCTTTAAATTTATTTCTGGCATTGAGTTGTGTTTTGAGGATGTTGTGAACGCGAGCACAGTATGTTTTCTTGAGTGCGTTTTTGATGTTTGTGTTGTCAATGATGCGCGCTTGCTGGAAGCCCAGATACTTGTAGGTCTCTCCCTCTTCCATGAATTGGATGGCCAACCCATGGTCCAGTTCAAAACCCTCCAAATTCGAAGTCTTCCCCCGTGTTATATGTAGCTTGCGGTATTTGTCGATTCCAAATTCCATCCCAATGTCTTTGGTGAACTGTGTTGTGACTTGTAGTAAATTAGTAAATTGTGCGTTGTTTGTGGCGTAGAGTTTAATATCATCCATTTATTATTATTATGTTTGTATGTTTGAAACCTTGGGTTTCCCCAGCAAAAACAATATGGCGGGTCAAGGACCAAAGCACATAATGCCAAGTGTTAAAAAAAAAAAAAAAAAATTGGAAGAATAGTTAGGGATGGGTGCTTGTGTCCATAAATTTCCTAACTATGCGTGTTGTGTTGAGTACCACAGCCTTCTGGAGTTGTGCGTAAGTGTTTTTATGAAGTCCTAGTGTGCTGAGGCTGTGGTGCAATGTGTGAGGCACCAGACCAGTGGCGGACAGGACGAGGGGTACAACAAGTACTCGGTTCTGCCTCCACTGCTTCTGGAGCTCGTGTGCTAGGTCTGTATATTTACTGATCTTGTCTGCATGAGTTTTCTGCATGTTCTTGCTGATAGGCACTGCAATATCAATGAGATAGGTCGGTTTGTATATTATTATTATTATTATTATTATTATTATTATTATTATTATAATTTTAATCCTGGATTTCATTCAAAAAACTGTCAAATCCTATTGGAAGGATTACAAACATTTATTTCAGTTCGAAAGTAATTAGACTGGGAAGCAAAAATAAAAGTTCACTTTGTTAATGGTCTTAATGGATAAGTCATGAGATGTTTTATTCACAATTATTAGTGAAGACCAAAACCTTGAGCTTTTTATTAATCCCTGCTACATTTAAAGCTGAAGAAATATTCAGCATTTCAAAATATTTCGTAAAATCTAAGTGAACCTTCTTCCACAGTTGGATCTGTTTCAAAGGGTTTTGTAATAAAACGATTAACCCATTAAATTTAATTAATGGTTTTAAACAGTTCGCCTTTTGACTTCATATAAAACACATGATGTCACACAGAGTGAACTTGTGACAGTCTCCGTCCTCACGACCTCTGTCGGAGTGAAAAACAGGTGTTGAAAAATTGCGCCAATAAATATCGGGACTTAAAAAGCACATACAAACAGATAGGTCAGATTTTATGGAGTGAAATATAACGGAAAAAGTAGAATACAGTTTACATAACAAGTCAATAACTTTTATTTGATAGATATTTCATCTTTTATATACATTTACATCAATTTTAATTTTTAAAAAAGTATAAGTTGGCATACCAGCTTTTTAATAGCCGTTTGGTAAGATCAAAAAAGAAAAATAATAATAATAATAATAATAATTTTTTTTTTACACTTGGCAATATGTGCTTTGGTCCTTGACCCGCCATATTGTCTTAGCTGGGGTAAACAATGGTTTGAAACTTTTTCGAGAAAATAATAATAACAGTAAAAATGGGAAATCAATTGTTTAATAATAAATTGAAATTTATAAGAAAAAAGCGTTAAGAGGCTACCAAAAAATTAAAAAGAAAGAAAAAGTCAGGCGTTCAAAGAGAACTCTTAGTTTTATTTTGTTTTTAGGCCTTTAATATTAAATATACGTTGCATCCTGATGATATCGAAGTTTAAAAATAAAATTAATTAATAGAATTTTTGTAAAAGAAACTATGCTTACAACTATTATGAAATAGTGGAAATGGGTTGTATGTATATATATTGCATGTATTTCAGCCTATTGAAATAAATCAATTGACTCTGGAAATAAAAGTACATTAAAGAAAAAGAAATGGACTATTTTTTTATTATTGGAAATTTAAATAAATTTACTCAATTTGTTATAAAAGTATTAAAATAAAAATCTCTTTTCATAAGAAGGAATTTCATTCGAACTTGGCTTTTGTTGATGAATTTGTATAAAAGCAATTTTTTATTTTTTATTTAATGTTTATCAGACTTATTGGGTGTACTTATTAGCTGTACATCTGTGATATAGGTGCTGAGAGTTTAATCTATAAAGATAATATTCCACTCAAAAGAAACATGTAATATAAAAAGTAATTATTAAATGATTAATTTTATATTTTTATCAATTCTATCAGAAATTAACTTTTTTTATATCTTTTATAATTTGACTATTGTATTGATCCCATTTGATTTGATAAAAAAGTTTATGTAATACGACCATTTAGACGGTAACCATAGTTATTTTTTATTTTTTTATCATTAATCATATGAAGCCAATTGTTTCTAGTTTTATTATTTTTTTTCATTTTTAATTTTAAAAAAGAATTTGTAATTGTTTTATAAATAAATTTCTCCTCAATAGTAAAAATTTCGCCTTTTGTTCCTTATATCATTCTTCTTATTTTTACTTTTTTTATTAAAATTATAAAAGATATTATTTATTATTTTAAAACAAGTTTTGTTTATATTTTCAATTTGTTTTTTTGTTAATAAAAATCCAACTATCTTCACCATAATGTAAGATAGAATCCATAAGGGATTTAAAAATTATTATTTTTTGTTTTAAGGAATGAGGTATTTAATATGATATAACAGATAAGTTAATGGACTCAGTTTTTTAATAACATGTTGATAATGTGATGACCATGAGAATTTCTCATCAATAAATACTCTATTAAAGAAGATTAAGGTCAACACACAAATTAAAAAGTTTTAAAAGGTTAACATTGAAAAGAATAAATTACGTTTCGGCTCCACCATCCGTCTACCAATAAATACTCCTAGATACTTTTGTTGTGTGACAAAATCTATTCTTTCACACTCACATAACATACTATTTACTTGTTGAGTATTTACAATTTTTTTTATGTAAAAAACAATATAAATTTTTATCAAGAATGTTATTTTTATTTTTTATTAACATTCGTCTTTTTAATATTGATTGTCATTTCATTATTCAACTATTTCTATGATATCTATTTGTAATTTATATACATACATACATACATATCCTTTCCCGTTCCACCAGTTGTGGGTCTAGGAATTAACTAAGCCTCTCCACCTCTCCCTGTTCTTCTAAGCCTCTTCTCTACATATTCTTTCCCATGGGATGCCTCTCTCTTCCAGACTGTACTTCACATCATCTAGCCATCGCTTATGCGGTCTCCCTCTTGGTCTCTTCCCTCCTTCTTTAAACTCTTGCCAGACCTTAGGAGTCCTACCATCTTCCATTCTTTTCACATGCCCCAGCCACCTCAGCCTTCCCTCTTCCACCTTTTTCCTCAAACTTTTTACCCCCAACTCCTCCAGGATATCCTCATTTCTCACTCTGTCTAATCTAGTCTTCCCTGCTATACCTCTAAGAAACTTCATCTCCCCAGCTTGAAGTCTACTCCAGTCTCTAGCATTCATCACCCATGTCTCCGCTGCATAGGTGACTATAGGCACGTAATACATTTTATATATTATTTCTTTCACCTTCCTTGGGACTTTCTTATCCCATATCAGGTGTCTCACTCCCTGGTATAGCTTTCCCCCTTTCTCCAATCGCCTTGTGATTTCATGCTCCACTCTACCATCAGTTGTTATTTCGGCCCCTAGGTAAGTAAATCTCTCCGTGATCTTCAATGCCTTGTTGTTTATGCAGATATCCCTTTCCAGGTTTTTGTCCCGTCCCACCACCATCACTTCACTTTTCTCTTCGCTAATTTCCAGATCTACCAGTTTCAGTTGCTGAGTCCATTCATCCAGTTCCCTCTGTACGTCAACAATTTCCTCACCCCATATTACCATGTCATCTGCGAAGATCATATGATTTGTGTCTTTATTCTGTTTTTGTAGGTTTTCCTTAACCTTTCTTCCTACCCATTCCATTATTATACTGAACAGCATTTGCGACAAAACACTCCCCTGCTTTAATCCTCTCTGAATTTCAAACCATCCAGTTGGCCCTTCTGTGGTTCTTACTCTACATTGGTTCACTCTATATATTTCTCTTATCCAGTTCACTATGTATGGATCCACTCCCAGTTCCTCTAGACTTTGCCATATGTATTTCCTGTTCACCATATCGTAAGCCTTTTTTATGTCGATGAACACCATATACACTTTCTTCCCAAATTCCCACTTCTTTTCCACCATCTGTCTCACTGAAAAAATCAAATCTATTGTACTTCTCCCTGGCCGGAACCCATGTTGTTCTTCACTTAACAATCCCTCGCACTTAGTTTTCATTCTGTTCAGGAGAATTCTTTCAAAAATTTATATCTATTTGTAATTTATTCAATTGATTTCAATCACTAGTGAAAATAGAAAATTTAAGCAAACATAAGAAAAGTCAAACAGACAGACAGATGTGATTGAGAGACGTGATCTTTAAAAATGAACTATAAATGTTCAATCTTCACTGCAAGTTTTTTTTTATTTATTTATTTGATTTGTTTTAATCAAAAAATGAAATAAAAGAATTTGATCAAAGAAAATAAAATAATAGAAAATATTCCTTCATCCGCCTAAGAGGGAAAAGTCACAAGGAATAAAGATATAAAGAAAACGACCTTCAAAATTGCAACAATAAAATTTCAAAATATCACTAATATTCTAAAATATCTTATTTCAGTGGTTCTCAACCTTTTTTTCCTTCATTTCCGGAAATGCTAACGTTGTGCCTTCAGAGAACAACGCTTTCATTGTTTTTGTAACAGAATTCTTTTAAACAACACATTGAAAGGCATGAAAGAATCTACATCGAAAGATATCCTGAAATCCGATTTCCATGAGAATTAATACTTATCATTCTTAATTGTTAGAACGAAACAAGAATTTTGTTCAATTTCTGTTTGCTTAAGATATCCTTGAGTATCTCTGTAGAATGGGATCTCCTTGTTTAGTGCTATTTCCTTTTATTATTATTATTATTATAAATGATCAGCAGTTTTATTTTATTTTGGTTGGAAGATAAGAGCTTGCTCCTCGAGGCATTTCAGTCACTGGACCTGAAAACCCAGTTACGCCTAAGTCTCTCCGTCTCCCCAGTTTTGACACAAAACTATTGCTTTGATGGAACTTTGATTAAAGACGACCTATCTATCTTTTATATTTGAAAATTTCTTTGTATTCCGGAGGAGGAATTTCCTCATGAACATTCTCATAGAAAATCATTTGAAACGATACAATTAACTCCCACTCATGACAAACAATAATTTTTTTTCACGTCCAACAATGCACTGTATAATTTATTTATTTATTTATTTATTTATTTATTTATTTATTTATTTATTTACTTATTTATTTTTTGTAATTGATGAAAGGCAATTTAACTAAGAAATTTCCGATTCACTCAATTGGAAGGTAGTTGTTTTTCTGATGACAATTATTAGTTTAATTAATCAAACATAAAAGCACTATTTACAAGATTCGAAAGTTATAAGACTTTTTAATCTTGTAAATTATTGCTTTTGTAGTTGATTAATTAGATTTAAAAATTAACTGCACGTTAAAATGAATCAAAATTATTGCACAGTACTGAAGCATTGTCTTGGAAAATTTATTGAGTAATTCGTCAATTATATTCTCTCCCTATGGGATTTCTGTTTGTTTATCCCACAAGATCTCTCCCCATGTGTTTAACGACGTCGCGTCGATGGGGGCGTAAACGTCAAGTGATCCAATTCATTGCCATTTACACCAAATGATCCAATGCTTGAGGGAGCCCTCGAAAGATCCTCACCCATCAAGTGATTAGTCTTCAGTGCTCCACTTCTTTTGAATACAGTCCCTTACAAGAAGCGGATGTTTTGTTTTGTAGCTGATCCGCCTGTAAGATGGAAGCTGCTGGCCATTTTCGGAGGCTAGAATCCGAAGGGTCCACTTGTCTTTCTAGTGTCATTGAGAGTTCATTGAGAGACATTTCATTGCCTAGTGAAAATCAGTCTTTAGGAACCGAAAGGATGTACATATTCATTTTATGTGGGTAACTTTCTTTAGAAGAGTAGGGTAACAGAGTCTGAAGTAGGAATGCAGAGTTATAGTTATACGAAAGAAAAAAAATTCAAATTAGATTTAAATTCTAGGATGTCAGTTTTCTGAGTAAATATCTGGAAGACCGATCTTTGCTCAGTAAAATAAAACAAAAATAAAATAAGACAATCAACAAATTAAAACCGAGAAAGGGACAAGGATTTCCCGAGCTGTCATTGGGGAGAGACTGGGATGCCGTTTCGTCCTCTTTAGAATTCGTCAGCCGGGCCAAATTCCACCGATGACCAGAAGGTGCGAAAGTGAAGGATCCCGGTCTCGCTCTTCAAAAAAAAAAAAATCTAAAAATACACAATAATACAAAAAAAGATCGATTCCTTGACCTGCGTTCCTCTAGGCTCACAAGGAATTTAATAAAAGCATAAAAGAAAGCATTAAAATTATGCAGTATAAACATTTTTTATTATTTATACTGTACCTTCTGAGCCTGTCATCGGTGGAGTTGACTGGCTGGCTGACGAGTCCTAAAGAGGATGAAACGGCCGTCCCAGCTCTCGCCGGTGACAGTTCGGGCGCGAAATCCTTGTACTGTTCCTGTTGCCTTCCTTGGTTATCATTTGTTAAATTCCTTATTATTTAGACAATCACCTGGTTCCCCTTTCGGAGGAATAGACAGCTCCACACACACACAACGTTGAAAGGAAAAGTTTTAAAAATTATTATTAGGTAAAATTATGATTTTATTACACGTAAAAACGCACAGAACAAGAATTTATTAAAAATAAAATAAAACGAAAATGAAGTAAGAACAATTAAACCAGGTCGTAGGTCAATCATTTATCCTCTAAATCAGTTTTCCCGAAGACAAGACTTTCTCTTTCTCTTTTCAAATCACTTTCTCGCACCGGAAAACGGTCAATTCGTCCCATTGGATCAAAATCCTTAGGCTCGTTTTCAAGATAAAACTTATAAGAATTGTTGGCTTTCTAGTATTTGATTTGATGTTTCTAAACTATGTCTACGTAAATGGACAGAAACAGACAGAAGGCTTATCAAATCACCAGTCTTTGTGTGTGTTTGTCCTTTGAATCGCTTCTTGAAACTTTACGTACATATTTAAAGGCAAGAGACGATCGACTTTTATAGTTTAAATGTTTTCAATGAAATTAGCGACAGAAATTCCCAAATAAAAAACGGAAACAGGGGATTTGTATCGATGTCTTTCACAAGGAATATGAATCCTCTTAAAGTATGTCCGAGCTATAACTTAGGGTTCCTAACAATAGGAGCCAATCATTACTTTCCTTAAGGCTGGCAATAAAAGGGAGAAAAAGGGAAGTCCCCCCCCCCCTCATTCTGTGGTCAGCGTCGCTGAATTTCTCAGGTGCGCGTCTACCCTAATTACCTTAGCTTAAGGATAGGATGGAAGGGGACTCACTTGGCTTGTGTGTGTGTGTGTGGGTGGGTGGGTGGGTGTGGGGTATGGGATGGGGGGGGTTGATGAGACATTTAATCATTTTAACATTTCCTTTGTAAAACACGAGGGCATTCGATGAAGGAAATACATTGAAATAAATTTCAAATGTCAATAGTCTGACTAAGAAGTAATGTTTATGTTGATACGAAATTGCGAATAAGTTATAACTCAATACGAATCTGTTATTACTCGAATATTTCGTTTTCTAATTATGGTTGTTGTACTTTACACATTGCTCAAGTGCAGTTTCGTTATGTGGGTGAGAGTGTTAGTGGAGTAGGTCTGGTTACCTCCCTTTGACACAGGTTCAGGTGACACACACTCAATATATAGAGACACACACACAGATCATAAACATACACACACTGGATCATCCATCTCAGGTAAGTCCTTTTAGTTTCATTAGCTTCAGAGGTAGGTTTTAACGTGATTTACGTTTGAAGCCGAGAGGATTTTGAAATATTTCACTTGTGATTAATATCTTAAGTTAGCAAGACATTTTCCATTGAATCTTTATTTGAGTTCCAGTCATTAGCAAAAGACTTAAACCAAGAAGTTATCAGCTAAATCAATGACAAAACATTTTCAGAATTACTAGGAGTTTGTCTATTCTTGTCTATTCTTGTTTCATCAATCCATACAAAGCTGTCAGCTAGATATTGGGACTTAGATAAGTAGATCTAGAACCACGCGATGCCAACCCGACGCTTTAATCCTCAAGTCTTTAAATATTTACAGAACGGTTGAGACCAAGTATTTCCACGATGACATTGATTTAGAACCACGCTTGATTGGCGATCCTCAACTGAGAGTAGCCATCTGTAAATAGCGAGGTCTCAATACGGAGGTCATTAGAATTAATCATTAGAATCAATTAATCACATGAATATGGCACCTCCAAAAATTAAAATAAAAAAACAATAAATACACATTGAAAATAAATTTAGAAAATTTATATACCACCTCCGCCAGCCTCAAAGGAAGTTCCTTAGGCAGTAAAAAACATAATAAGCCTAAAAAATTGTATAAACATCATAATTTTGAGCCCTAAGTAAAAAAAAATAATAGTGACATAGACACATAATCAAGTCTTCTTAATTGAAATAGCCTTAATTTACCGAATATTCAATGAATTATTAATTGCTAAAAGGACTGTAAGGGATTTGAATCTTAAGCAAAATCGCTCTTACATTAGATTGAAAAACTTTTACTAAATCGTAGATTCGCAGAATTTAACTTAATTCAGAAATAGAATTTGGAAATGAAACTTCACATTTTAAGAAAAGATGATTATAGGTAAACATTTAAAAAAAAACAGATTATAATATGGTAATTAATGCTTTTAGAGAGTGTCAAAAGCAAAGCGGCCCCATAATATGCACAATTGTGTAAACCAAATAATTAAAAAAAGCAAGAGCATATAAATCCTTTATGTTTTACAGGCAAGCTGTAATCTAGGGGCCGCTATTACAATGCTTAGTGCATCATTTGGATATGTTAAAGAATTTATGAAACAATACGTTTGTAAATATTAACAATGATGTCCTGTTGGCAATTGTTAGTATTGTTATGTATAAAGCATCAGCATTATCACTAGGGTCAGGATTCCTATGCAAATGCATATTTTTACTGGCTAATTGAAAGTCATGCAAAAACATTTTTATACTTGTTTTGAACGTCTCTGATGACGAATATGCAAAGTTAATAGTGCATATTTTTGCATATTTGAGGTGTTTCTGCATATAATAAATTATTGTGCGTATTTCGTAGCATATTTTCAGGCTTTCACTGCATAAACCCCCAAATTTGCATATTTTCAACAACAACAAAAAAAAATTAACATTCTGTATTTTTTGGCTGTTATCACTATATTTTTTTCGATCACTGGACATTAACCCTCCCTGCTGCTGTTCCACTGGGAAGGGAGAACATGTGACTACTATCCCTACCTGCTTTGATTTTGTTTCGCTTATTCATCATATTCTCAGTAGACGCCAAAGCAGCAGTGGTGCTAGTGTCAATTGATTATGTTGTATTTTGTGAGAGTGCATTTGTGATACCTTCTGCGACATTGTCGAAACAGAGCGCCCTGAGCAATGGATACGAAATAAAGAATACCAGGACAGACGGAACACAAGTGTTCTGCGATTTCGATATTTTGAAAAAACTTCCTGAGTTCATTAAGAACCTAGAGACCAGAGGAATGTCACTCTATGAATCAATAAAAGTAGTAGAATCCCTAACACATTTCCCAGGCACAAGAGCCACTGGTGAGGCTGTCAAGATTCAACTAGACCCGCCGCAGGGGCGGATCCAGATTTCTCAAAGGGGGGGGCTAACTTTTCTGAAGGGCTCACTATACCTGTGTGTGTCTGAAACGCACGCTATACGCTAGCTTTTTATTAGCAATTAAAATCGTCATCATGGCAATATTAATGTCTATCAGGCAGCAGTCTTTGGATACCCCATTTTATCCAATCAACAGTCACAGCACTGTGCTCAAAGTAAAGAAAAAGTGGATTGCTTGAACAAATTTACAAACTCTCAAATTTGTGACCTAAAATTGTGTCCAATGACCTCATGTGATGTTGAACGATCATTTTCAGCATTCAAAAATATCATTGGTAAAGCACAAAGTACGACAAAAGAAAACCTTGAAAAGTTGGTAATGTGCAATCAGAAAAAAATTAGGTAAAGAAATAGTATACATATTGAAACTTAAAAATATATGACATGTCATTCCCATTTTTGTAGAAAAATAATAAAGTTATTAATTAATAAAAAGGATATTGGATTTTGCATGTTTTTGCATATTTCTTGTTTGAATATGCATATTTTCGACTTTGTTTGTGCATATAAATCCTAGCCCTAATTATTACTGTTAATTGTTATCATTATTAGACTACTAACACTGCTAAGGAAAACGTTAATTTGGGGGGTCAGGGAGTGGTCCTACAGGTCTGATTTTTTTACGTGGTCACCTACTTTTTGATGCTGAACACAATGGTGAAGGTTTCATTCTAATATCTCTAACCGTTTGGCCGCTACAGAGTGTGATATACAGTGTGACAGACAGACAACACAAAAGCAATAGCGGTTACCTATGTTAACTGTAACATGGGACCGCTAATAAAAGAACATCAAGTGCTGGCTCTACTGTGTTGACTCTGAATCCTGTTGTTTTTAATATCAAATTGATTGTATCGTCTGTTTCTTCTCAGCCTTTTTACGCAGCTGATAGTTTTTAGTTGATGATACTCAAATATCAACAAAGTCCAATATCAATATACAGTATATACTTATCTTAACGATATTATAAACCCATTAAAGATAAATATCTTCTTGTCTTCTTCTTTACCACAATATTTCGAATTGTCTTCTCGACTTTTCTTCTTCAGGTAATACAAAATAAAATGTGTAAAGGGAATTTCCTTATTTTTGTGAATGTTAAGAGAAATATTAAGTCAAAAAAAGCTGTATTGATGCATATTTTTGGGGTTCGGACTGCCATAGATCCGATGTCGAGAGCTTGTGATTGGTTAACACAAAAGCCAGTCTCCAATAGCAAAGGACCGATCTGACTGAAACTCATTTTAGTAGTAGGATTGTAGAAGAATAAATAATTTTATATTCGCCTACAATTACAAATTATTTATTCTTCTACAATCCTATAACTGAAAAGAGCTTCAGTTTTACATCAGATCGGTCCTTTGCTATTGGAGAGTGACTTTTGAGAGGTTCTCTGTTGCACCAATCACAAGCTCTCGTCATCGGGTTCAAGGTGATCAATGGCTGTCTGAATCTCAAAAATATACAGAAATATAGCTTTTTTTGGTCTTAATATTTCTCCTAAAATTCACAAAAATAAGGGAAAAAAACCATAACGTGGGCTTTCTTGAAGTCTAAAAAATACGTTCTGATAACTTTTTATTATTTTTTTGGTCTTTTCTCAAAGAAAACCAAGACAATTATTTGCTTGGTCGTAACTAATGTTAATGCTGAAACCTTAGCAACCGAGCCTAGCAACAGCTCCTTTGAACTATGACGTAGTTGTGACGACACACTTAAACGATCCAAAGACAATGGACAACTTGAGGTTTACGCCCCTATCGACGTCACGTATGACGTGTATCCCACATGCGGCGAGAGTTAATGGGATAAACAAACATATAACTTTGTTTGAATTACTTAAAAAATCGTCGATATTTGATATTTCAAGACGATGGTTCAATACTGTGCAGATCCAGTACTGTAATAATTCTGTAAAAACGCTTGGAATATCCTTCTTTAATATAATATTTCTTCTGTATCTAAACCGGTTACAACAAAGCACGTGGCTTTGTTTATCCCACATGCGAAGCAGTAGCGTGGTGGGATATGTTGTAACTACGAAGCTCCGCCTATCCTCAAGTGATCCATTAAATTATATCCTTCTTTGAAAATATATTGCTGTCGCCTTCTTCAATAGGGTATAATCAACACTATATCCAATCTGAAGATTTTGGAAGGCTTACAATCGTTGCATCCAAATCAAATCTTTTAGTTCAGCCTCCATATCTATTAGGGTTAAAATGAAGCACATGGCTTTGTTTATCCCACATGCGAAGCAGTAGCGTGGTGGGATATTTTGGAACTACGAAGCCCCGCCTATCCTCAAGTGGTCCATTGAACCGTAGCCTTCGTAATACTGTGCCTCCGCTCAAGTAGTTCCCTTCCTAATTTTCATCTACTCTAAGGCTGGTATATTACGAAGGCTACGGTTGAACCCGTCTACAGCAGAATCTGAATAATCCCGACCTCCTCCGACAATTAAACTGATCTCCAAATGATGACAATTGTATTTGTTTGTATATGATAAAAATTTTCATCAAAATGTCCTTGCTATGCTGTTTGATGTAGCTACAAAGTACTACAGATCAGTCACCTTTCCAAATAAAGTCCTCTGTCAATGGTGGAAATACAAAACAAGCTTTGTAATACAACAGTAAAGAGTTCATTTTTATATGTTAAAAATGTAACTCATCTGATTTTGGAGCATTGAAGTCAATGAAAAGGCTACTCTACATAAAAGTCAACTATTCTGAAGGAATAACTCAAACAATGTTACTTTTCGAGAAATTTCCTGTTTCAGATATTCTTTGGCCCTGAATATTTTGTGGTCAACGGATGTTTTTTTTTATTTTAAAGATACATTTTGTCTAAGAGATTAAATTTTGTGACAACTGTAATTTAAATAATTATACAAGTTTAGTTGCATTGCTTGTAAATGTTTCCATTTTGGTTAAAGACTTACTTGCTAATCTATTCTTTGCAAACAGATAGTTTTACAATTAGTTGAAGTTTGGAAAAGAATATTAATATGTAATAGAAATATTATATAACAATTAATCTACACTGGTTCAGCTACAGCATTCCGTATCGATTACATTAAAAATATGTTGTGTGAAAATAAACAACAACTAAACAAAAGAAAACTTTTTTTTAGGAAGGGGATTTTTTAGGAATTGGATCTCATTAAAAGTTTATTTTGAACTTTCTTCAGCCATAATTAAATAAGAATAAAAATTAATTCAAAGATAGAAATAAAAGAAATCTTGAGGATTTAAAGATTTTCAAGTATTTACAGAGTACTTTCTAAATGCAAAGGCTCCAATTAGCCCTAAGACTGACCTGCCTATAGTAAAATCTATATAAAGATATAATATTTACTGATAATCATATTTTTTGTACATCTTGACTTATCGATTAGCTACAAAAGAGATTAGCTAAAAAGGGATTATCAACAAAAGGGATTAGTGATTAACCTGATCCTTAAAAATTTACAAAATCAAAACCTAACTAGAAGTACAAAAAAGAACTAACAGTTAAAGGTGGATTTTTATTTATATCAGATTCTTTTTCTTTGAATTAAATAAGGACCCAAATAAGATTGAGAAAAAAATATCAACGAAAGACCCGAAAAATACTCCTCTCTCTTCAAGAATAGTAACGGAAAGAAGGGAAAGCCATTTGAAATACATTGAAATGAGAGAATACTTCGGAAAACTCAATCCATTCGAACCAGAATTTCACATTTTACAAAGGAAGAAGTAAAAGAAGCCATAAATAAAATGAAAAATAAAGCAGTTGGACCCTCAGAAATAATAACTAAGAAAGGAAGGGATTCAGTGGAGTATTTCATAAGATAGGGAGTGAAAATTCCTGAGGATTGGAAGAAAAGCAGAATAATTCTGTCTATTTCTAAGTAAAAAGCAGGTGTCTTCAACTGTGGAAATTGTAGAGGAATTGAACTAGTAGTGAAATGCGTTAAATTAATATCCATTTGGTTTTACGCGAGGAAGAGGAACTGTTGTTGCAGTAAACGTAATAAGACAATTCCAAGAAGAATAACCAGAAAAACATTTACCACACATTTGTCGATTTAGAGAAAGTATCATTATGATAGAGTCCAACGGTTGTCATCTATTGAGCCCTTAGAAAAA